>VZRF01008113.1:394-19519 GCA_013396875.1 Vireo altiloquus | reverse complement strand
CCTGTTTACAGCGCGACTGCGCGCGCGCCGCGCCCGCGCGCCGGGGGCGGGGAAAGGGGCGTGGCTTGTGGCCTGAGAGGCGGCGGTCTCAGAATGCCCGAGTGGGTCAGGCAGGGAGCGATCGCCCTGCGCCGGCAGGGTCATCCCGCAGCACAGGACTGCATCCACAAGACCCTTGGATGTCTCCGCACCCTCTCTGGGCAACCTGTTCCAGAGTGTGGTCACTGCACAGTAAAGAAGTTCTTCCTCATGTTGGGGTAGAACTTCCTGGGCGTCAGCTTCTGCCCGTGGCACCACCGAGAAGAGGCTGGCTCCATCCTCTGACAACCCCCTTTAGATACTTATGCACATTGATGAGTCCGTCAGCTTTTCTCTGGACAGGCCCAACTCCCTCAGCCTTCCCTCATAAGAGAGATGCTCCAGTCCGTTAATAATTTTTGTAGCTCTCTGCGGCACCCACTCCAGGAGCTCTCTCTCGCACTGCGGAGCCCAGCCCTGGACACAGCGCTGCACATGTGGCCTCAGCAGGCTCATCCAACATGGTGGCTCCAGGGGCAGCTGCTCCGGGGGATGGGGGAGAGGGGGAGAAGAGGGTAGCGAGCAGAGGTTTTGTGTGCCCACAGGGACCTGCCACCTCAGGATGCGGGTGTGTGGCCGGGCACAGCGTGGGGTGAGGTGGTCCCTGCTGTTGGAAGTGCCAGATCAAAGCCAGGAGTGCTGGCATATGTAGCTGTTTTTGGGGCAATGGCTCCCAGATGAGAGCCCCCACTCACCATGGGGCCATCATAGTGAGGCATCACCATCCTGGCCACCTCAATTGGCTCGTTTGCCATGCCCCTGGCCAGCTTTGTCCACAGAGAACTGCCAGCACCTGGGAGCCTGGTGAGGTGGGGCTGTGGACCCTGCTGTGTGTGTCCATCAGTTTAGGGTCAGCAAATCCAGGTGTGCAGCTGTACTTTGACACTTCATGCCAAACTCACACTGCCCCGATAGAGATGGTACCTCCATCCCTCTAGCTCTGCACCAGCCTCCAACCTGCTGCAGGCTGCGGTGTGAACCTGAAAAACTGGTTATGAGATCGCTCACCTCCTTGTTGAGATCATCCTGCAACCATACTGCCAGCTGTGTTGCATGGTGAACCAGATCAATGCCAGGTGAAGATGGCACGGGGTTGGGAAGGATTATATTCACTGGGCAGGGAGGCAGGACTGGTTCTTCTGACAGCTGTTTCAGCTGTAAGAGTTTTTCTCACTACAGCCTCCTGACTGACTCAAACTGATCTAAGACTGATCTCCAGCTGTAAAAAAAGGCTTTGACCCCCTCCTCGACAGGTATTTCTATTACCTGCCTTGCATTTGTTCTAGTAATCATATAACCAAAGGGTGAGCCAGATTCACCTGAAAATTAACACACACACAGAAATTATGGGTTCTCAGGTAAGCCAAATGTTGATCAGCAACCAGGTTGATCCTACTCACCACAGAATTGCTGGAGCCAAAATAAGGAAGGAGTTGGGAATGTGCATCTAGGGGAAGATAAGCAGCACAGAGTTAGATCTTCTTATGCTAACAATAAAAAACGTACTTTCAAGGTATAGTTTCCTGCTGTAGCTGTGTGGCTCTAACATGGCTGCTACCAAAGGCACTGTACTGTTCTTTCTGGACTGTGACTATCTGCTGCTACTCCTGCCTTTACCAGCAGCAGTGCTCTCCTGACCTCATGAGGAGCCATTTCTGAAAGATAAATGTATAGAGAATTAAACTCTTTGCAAATGTGCAATAAATCAGGTTAAACAAAGAACACCGACTGCTTAAGGGAGGGGACAGAAATGGACAGCAGAGACGGAGGGAAGCAGGACCTTCCTTCTTTCCATTAGAGCAGCTCAGCTGAAGTCCACTCAGACTGCAGGGGGTTAAAGGGATTTAGTTTCAAGTCAATTTAGTTCAAAGAGATTTTGTTTGTAGCTGAAGACTGTCTTGCTGCTGACCATCAAAATATTAGTACAAGGTAGCTAAGAGATATGAAACAGCCAAAGATCTCCAGAAAAGAGTATGTATCTGAGTGAATATCTGAACAAGTACAGATAATTAGACTTCTAAAAGACCAGGTATTGAAGACTTGCTGGAAATTCTTAAGATAAAGCCAATCAATAATGACCAATAGATCTTGACAGCTTATCAGCCAGCCCTGCCAGATGGTACTGACGACCTCCTAAAAGCACATAAAGTAAGCAGACCTGCAATTTTTTAAAAAATCTTCTTAAGAGTGATTGTTTCATACAGAAATTTCCTTAATGGACTCCAGAGAGAAAGAATATTTTCAGTCCACAAAGAAGAGCAGGATGAGCATAGATCTCTAAATAGTAACATTCAAAACAGATAAGGATGTAACAACAACAACAAAATTTTTTTTTAAAAGTGTTGCTCCAAGCAGGCATACTCAGTATGTCTTATTCATTACCCACTGACAACATTGAATAGATCACTTTGAAGAAGAAAGCAGGCAACTTTGGTAGAGGGACTGGGTGGAATGCAAATCGTACTGAAACCACAGCACACCATCTATCACTGATGGAATAAGTACGATCCGAAGAATAAACAAAATTAACAAGTACCTGGTTATCAGCAGTACATGATGGTACAGAAAGTCAAAGAATTGATGTAGTGTTTAACATTTACAAGAAACATCAATAAAAGCTGTTGAGAGATTCCTCAAGAATCCAAGACAATAATTCATTTGAAAAAACACAGCTGCAAGTCACAAGAACACTATTGTACAGCCCCATCAACAATGCTCATCAAAATACTATGGGAAACAGAGATTACAGAGATAAGTCTTATGAAAAATACCCTGTACCACTTGTAAATTCTTCTGTTTCAGGCTAACCAAGAATGATAGTTCTGAAACGATCCCATGAGGACAACCCCAGATGGGTTATTTCGTATGCACCACACAACCAATAAACTGAAGTCAGTCACAATCACTGCTGTATCATGCCTTTACTTTTTGCAAATTGTTTTGGCAAATTGGAAAACAGACATGAGCAAAATTCACTAACAGTAATAAAATAGTGTGGTCCTTTGAGATTGCTTTCTGCAAGGCATAAATTGGTCCTGCAACTTTTCAGAATGTAATATTAGTAGTGCTTTTACTGGACATGAGGAAACTGCAATCCAAGTACAGTTATGAACAAAACTTTCCTGTGCCTGGATTTGAATGCCATCTGTTACTTCCCAGAAAGTGCCACAACTGGTATTAGTGATGCTTTTACCAGCTTTTCTGAGACAAAAAAAAGAGGATGGTGATTACACCCATGCTCCATCAAGCAAACTATCTATTCTAGCATGCGCTGCCTGCAGATTATGCTGCAGAAATCAGGAGACCATCTCTGCACTGTCTGTCAACTATAGCAGGTCTGTCAAGTCTTTCTGGGACTTCTGATGCCCAAAACAATTTAGGCATTTAGTGTGACTGGTTTAAGAGTCAAAAGAGTCAAAACTCTGCAGTGTGTCAAATTTTAACAACTTTTGAATGTGTGTGTTACTAACAGAGATACACAGACATGTAAGAGACACATCTGAACTAAGCAAAAGATTGGTGCTGATGAGAGGATGGCATGCAAGTTCCACTTAATATGGGGAGAAGAAAAAGGATGGCAGTGTTGGAAATATGTTTCCAAGTACTTACATGATCTTTAAAGTACCTTTAAATGGCTTTCATCATGAGAAAATATTGTTTCTGGCATAGTTTCATAATTTCTTATTTGCATTAGGCATCTCTTCTTAACCCTGCATACATTTAACATTAAATACATGAGATAATGCATTATGTATTACAAAGTGAAAGGGTGTTGCCAAGGAAGTTTCTGCTCTCCTAGAACACATTGCATGTTGTTTATACTTGCATCCCTCCACAAGAGGAGCAAGAGCATGTGAAATGTTTTGTTTTCATAGTGGGGGGGTTAATTACTGAGAAACAAATGGATATTCTTAAAACCAGACATTTGGCTTGAAGAAGGCAAGGTAAAATAAGTCTGCTTTGCAGTTGGGATAGGATGATGGGTGAACTCTGTTTTGTTTTTGGAGAACTTCATTCTGCTGTTTGCAATCAGCTCTCTGTGAATTGTCTCCTGAAAAGACTGCCTTGCCTCCATAGCCAGGAGTGCTGTTCTTGTCAACAACAGTTATTATCTTGAGGCCATAGTTGTCCTGGAAATTATGTTCTCTGAAGATGAGACTGAGATAAAGAATTTAATTTAAATTCTATGGAAAGCCAGAGAGATCAGTTTGATATACCTACAAATAGCTTGTGTTTCTAAGATGTGCTACAGCACTATGTACTTCTCAAAACTCCCTAAATAGGGAAGACGTATTATCCATATATATATAATACTGCTGTAATCAGCTGGGGAATGACAACCTGTGAATAAATAAGGTCTGATTATTGGCCAGTAGCAGTGACTCAGTTTCTCACAAAACTGGAATTTCTAGACAGTGTTGCAGTGTGAGAATGCAGTGCCATTGAGAAAGCCAAGAACACTCCTAAAGTGTGGTCGGAGTCTTGCATGTTTATAACTTAAGAAACAATAGATTCAGCAAATATGTGCTTCAAAATTATTTTCTCTTTCATCAGAACCAGCTATTTCACTCAGCTGGTTTTCATTGGGAAGCTTGCAGTTATCGAGTTATGATAATGCATGATTGGTTATTAGTGGGTGTTGCAGGCCAGCCAAGCAACCTGCATTTGCTGTGAGCAACAGTGAATTAAAAGCCATCCATTCAAGAAAAGTGGCTGCCAGTGTGTGTGATTTAAGAGTACCTAAGTAGAACAAGAAATAAGGAAAGCTGAGAAAAATGTCCTTGGAAAGAATAGTGTTTAACAGTCAAGGAAAGGGAAGCATTACCGGCATAAAAAAGAAAAAAAGAAAAAGAAAACAAGAAAAAGAAAAAGTGACTGAGTTTTAAAGGTGACCAGATTCATGAGCCGCTGAACATTTTGCACTTAAGACAGGTATGTGCATGTGTGTCTTAAGTTTATACCAGGTTCTTCAGTCTCCCCTAGGTCATCTACCTAGCTGATGGTGAGATCTTTCTCTGTTGCTTTGGTGTATTACTCAAAGAGGAACTGAAACCTTGTTAGCACATTCTTCATTCCCTTATCACCTTTCTCACATCTCAAAGGGTGCAGGGAGCTTCAGAAAAAGCATGGCTATCTGCTTTCTGTACAGTCATAGGAGGAAATTCTCCATCAGTGTCATAAGCATAATTCCATCTCCATGCCTGGAATGACTGTCTCCAAATTGTTTCAGATGAAGCATTGAAGCTTTAGATAAATGATCGTCTAATGGGAATTTTTATGAGTTTTTCCATAAGCTCACTGAGGCATGGGAGCTCTGGATACTGCTAGCACTGGCTGTTCATTCACTGCTGGTTGAATCATTGCACATTTAAAAAAAGGAATTATGTGCTGGCTCCATTCTGGTCATCATTATGTGCTGGCTTCATTATGGTTATGTGGTCACTGATTTTAATTTGCAAGTCAAGAAGGCCATAAGTTAAATTCACAAGGCTTTGCCATCCATCTGGTGTCCAGAACTTACTCATATATAGGAAGATTATGTGTAACTTTTTAGACAAAACTTCCTAATACAGTTTTTTCTATCAAAGTAGGATAGTTTTTTTATCATTGGAGTTTTGTCTTCTGTCAGACAGGTTGGCTGAGGAGAAAGGGTATCTATTATTATGACATATGTATTCTTACATCATTACCATGTGTACCTTATAATTTCATCACACACAAAATTTAATTAATCATAAAAAATTACCATCACTCAGGCTTTCAGCAGCCAAAGTGCCTGTCTAAATGGAAGTCTGACTTTCTCCATGCCTAATGAGACTTGTTCAATTTCTCTCTCCTCTCTCTTGCTACATACATAAAGCAAGGGATGGTATTACTAAAAAAAAGTGTGGTTTAAAAGATTACCTGTGTAGAGTAGGCTCTTAGGTCCCTGCTTTTCTGGTTTATCTGAAACTATCATTGTTATGCAGCTCATACAATGTTGTTCTTATGTAACACACACTTAGCAGTAATCACATAATCAAGTATGCACGTTCCTGTGACATTCCTTGTCTTTAGCCTCCATCTTTCTAAGGTCGAGTGCTAGGTATAACAAGATTTACATCATTTTCCAATAGCTGCTCTGTCGGTTGAGCTAAATCCCATCTGAAGTCTATTTGTTCACTGTCATTTTTCTTTTCATGAGTACACATAACAAGCTAAAATCAACTATAGGATCAACTATAGTTGATCCAACTATAGATACATACTAAATCTTCATGTGTTTTCATCATTTTCAATAGTAAGAATGATAGAATTGCTTCTTATAGGCATGGTAAAATACAGAGCACACCAGTTTGACATCTTTCACAGGCAATTACTTTCAATTTTCAAATACTAACTTCCTGATTCAGTGATTTGACAAAGATGAGGACATTCAATAGACGCACTGACATACAGGTATTTCCTTTTTTTTAAATCAGTTAACTAAAGTTTGACTGTGATGTCTAAATATGTTTAGTCTCTACAGGAAAATAAATATGGGGGATGGACTTATGTGACAGGATCAGTCTCTGCATCAGTATACCACAGGAATAGGGAAAGCTGTGCACTTTTATAAGCAAACTGGTTTTTACAACTTTCATTTGTATTTTTAGTTAAACATAGTTAAAAGCATAATAATTAGGAATTGATCTCAACATAAACCTTCAATTTTTATATATGTGATTTTACAGTTGTTTAGAGTTCTAAAAAAATTAAAATAACTAAGCTTGATCCAACCTATAGATTTCTGAGACAGCTATTGGTTTGTGGCATGGGAGAGAATGGTTGAATAGTTAAACATTTGATTCACTAAAAATTAATGTAACAAAGTACCTATTTTAAAAAATGGACTCCTTGAAGGGAGTTAGCTTTAAAAAAAAACAAAAAAAACCAAACCACTTTTATAAGGTTAAAACTCCTATGCCATATACACAAATGTATATTGCTCTCTCTACCCATCTCTATATATTTGTTCAGTATGACTCCTATAGAGAAAATTTATATTTGCTGTATTAGCCCCATCTGGTGAATTCTAATAGCATTGCAAACTGGACAGATCTGACACTGCACTCATGTCCCAGCTCTTAGGGCTTGCACAGAGACCTGTATTGCTCCCTTTGCCCTCTGCAGCAACAGCATAAACACCCAGGAGAAACCTCATCAGCATGGCAGTAACATGGCTCATAAGCTTCTCTTTTGCTTTAATGGCTTAATCTCACAAGTCAGGGTGCTACTCTCTTCATTTGCATCCAGAAGCATGCACAGCCCATCAATGCACTTTAGTCACTCCCACTCACAAGCAGAGATATCTTCCATGTCTGTTCCTTGGTTTGAGCTGAGGCCATGTGTGCCAGGGCTGAAACAGCTGCTTCTACAGAGACTTTACCTTTCGCTGTTTTTCTGGGAGGACTGTGGTCCATTTTCTGTAATTGCAAAGGGATATCACCCATTTATTAGTTCATTTCAGAGCAGCTGTTAGTGGACACAGTATTGGGCAACCTACTCCAGGTGGCCCTGCTTGAGCAGGGAGAGATTACCTCCAGAGGTTCCTCCCAACCTCAAACACTCTGTCATTCTGTAAATTTACCCTTAACATTATTGTTTACATTTATCCAATATCAATATAAATCAACACTCTTTTGAGTAGGTAGCATTTTGCTTACCTTCTGTAAGAATAAATTTTTATAAAAGCTCTTTTGAAGTGCAGGATCACTATGTTAGTTTCTCAACAAGAAACAAGGAGGCTGCTTGCCTGTAGAACATGGGTTAGCAAACCCTGTCAGCCTTTGATATAAGGTAGGTCAGAATAAGACACTCTCCGTGGCTGCCTTGATTTTTGATTTGCTTCATGCCTAAGGAGTCTTGTTCAGTTTTTCTCTACCCTCCTTCTCCTGCTGCAAGTCTAAAGCAAAGGANTTTTTTTTTTTTTTTGTGGTGGCTTGAAGGTTACCTACATAAATTCTGCAGAAAGATGAGTGATGACAGTGATTCTTTTACTGCCAGACTTAGCTGATGAAGATTAGTTGCTCTTTTAATGTAAGCTGAAATGTGGCTACAGCATGTTTCTTTCCATCACTTCCCTTTGGAAAATTCAAACATAATCTCATCATAATATTTCTAGTCAGTTTAAATTATAATTTTTTCTGTTTCTTGTCTACTTTCCTTCCCACTGCTGTGACAGGAGAGAACTGGGGGCAAAATAAAAACAGCTAGTAGCCAGACACATGGGCCTTGTGGTCTTTCTTCACAAGAGGTGAATAAAGGGGGTTGTTTAGACATAAATTAAATAGGAACATGAAATAAGAGCCTAGCTTAAGGAGGAAATCTACATCTTTAAGTGGTTTCAGACTTGGTTTCTGTTAAATGATAAGAGAAGGGACTTTGCACTATAACATGTTCCTTCAATAAAATGTTTTTCCTTGCAGCGTTATTCTGACTTGAAGGGACTATAAACAAATCTGTATTAGTCTCATTATTATACCAACTAAGCCAATATCACTCATTCTCCCAGAGAAATTTCAAGCTTATTTTTAAAATTAAAAGAGTTACCACAGAATATTCCTGTTGAGGTAGTGTTTCAGTTAAAGGAGAGTGGAAATCTCGTGTTTGTTATTTTGTCATAACTGTAGAATTCTGTCTCTGGGATGTCCCAGAATGTACAAGTGAAATTAATTTGTGATAATAAATTCTGTGATGACCTTTCTTATTTTATAATACAATCTAACATGACTATATTAAAAAGCCTACTGATTCCCTCCTGATTAAACAATTATTCATCCTATGTTATCTTAATCTTAAGTGAGAAATCAGAGAAAAGTGAAAAATCTAAAATGTATACTGGATTATTAATGATACATCTGAAACGATAATTTAATTTCTTTGCCATATGCTCTCAAGACAAATTATTTTTATTTTTTCAGTTTAAAAACACATGTGCCACTGTCTGTTGTCTGTGTGTGTGGGTGTACATGCAGTGAGGTTTCAACTCTGCACATCCTTATTAACACCGAGTCTGTGTAAACTGAAGCTCAGCCCATGGATGAAGAGGAAAAGACTCTTGCCTTCCAGGATGAAATACCTGCTCATCAACACTTTCTATTCCAGCAAGAAAAACTTTTTGAGGGAGGCAGTTAGCAAATAATTAGTTGCAAGTAATCTGGCTATTAATGTGACTCAGCCAGTAAAACACTGTCTGGATTCTTAAACGTAGCCTGAGAATGCTAATGCCTTCTGTTGTGATCTCTGGACAGAGTGAGACTTGAAGTTGTGACTGATCCAAACAAGCTGGATTCTGGGAATGACGGACCTGACAAATACAATTGCATTCTGACCATCATGGATTCATCCTGGCCACAGGGTGACCAAACTTGATCCCATGACTACTGCGAGGTCCAGCAGTGGGGCTTCTACAGAAACATGGCTTGTGCTGGTGTCTCTGGGAATGGTCAGTTTGGGGTCAGCTTCTTCTCTGCCCCCCTGATTGCAAAAGTGACCGTGGTCACAAAGCAAAGACAGGCAGTCAGAAAGTCACCTTCATTCCAGGCTTCTTGCTGTCATGGATAATGGTCAATGGTGGCTGGTGAGAGTCAAGTGAACATTCTGCAGAACAGAGTGGGAGCACAGGTGCTCAGTCTGATGGAACAGGATCTCTACCTTTAGAGGCAAATTTGCCTGGCTCAGTAATAACCATTGGCTGAACTTTGTAGAGCAGAGAATGAATGTGCATCACACAATACAGCACCACTGCTGCGTTTCATTTCTAGTATGTGTAACATTTAAAGAGAAAGGTCAAACTTAATGAATTTCTGCATTATAGACTCCCTCTTGCAGTTCATGTGTTGTTATGCTGTGCTTCATGAGGGCTATGAAAGCTGGGGGAAATACACATTGAAATGGTATAATTGCTTTAGTTGTTGCATTTGTTGGAGCATAGAACTGGTATAAAACAACAGCTCAGCATTATCAGGTAGTCAGTGATGATTAAGAATTTCTTATTAAAATTGTATTAACTCTTAATTTCAGGAAAATGGTTGCTATTTGTCCATTTGTGCTGTCACTAAAACTCACATATTTCATTCATGGGGAATGACATGACTGTAAAACAAAGATTATCCTATATCTGAAGGAAGACCAAAGAAAATACTTCGGGAAAAGGCCAATCAAAGAGATTGTGAAGAAGCATTCTCAATTCATCAGCTATCCAATTACACTCTTTGTATGTGCCTTGTTTGAGATGCTAATTGTACATGCTTTGAAACACTAGTTGCATACCTAATGTCTTTTCATCATTCCCAGATGCTACTAGTATAACATCAACTAAGCTCTCTCTGTGCTGCCAGAATTAACATTTAAAAGAAGGACTCTGTATTGTGTGATAATTTCTTGGTTTGCTTTCCTAATGAGCTCTGAAAGAGCACTGCCTATGCAAGACAGAGTTGTTATGCCATGTATCAGTCTAGATGCTGAGCTTCTCATTCATCAACCCAGAGGAAATCTTATAAAAATAACATTTATCTTAGTGAATTTAGTAAGACACAGTTCATGCTTTTGTTAAAATCTGGACTACTTGGCAATGAAAATATGTGCTTGTAGCTGAAGATCCTAAATGCAGGTGAAGCAATAAACTCTGATTATGCATTTTATATTGATCTGTTCTAAAGTTCTGCTTTTGGGGCCAAAGAAGTCTCCTGACATATTTAGATATGCTTCTGAAAGAGGTCTGGTTGGCAGTGACTAACTAGTAATTCTGGTTTTTAAGCCAGACTTATTATGACTCCAGTTCCAAAAGTGAGAACAGATGAGCAGAAGGCAATTTAGAAAGGTACTTCAAATGCCAGGTGCATCAGTATTATTTAATGAATTAATTCTACAAAACTGCAAAGCAGGGTTGGAAATACTTCTCATATGACCTCTAATTATGTTTATTCATACAAACCCAGGGACATGCAGGGAAGTTCATCAAGATGGAAATAACATGCAAATTAAATAATATAAAAAGAATGTGACTGCAGAGGTTTCTAGAAAAAGAATGGCCCCATGTAATTTTCTGTCTTGAACTGCTAAGGAGAAGGAAGCCAAGCCATCATGGTTATTTTTGGTATAAATTCAGAACTGTATTTGTGTCAGATGAAACAAACTTGAACAGCTCTATAGAACTAAAAGACATATTTTAGAACAGCTAAAAGAGATATTTCATTTTGAACAAATCATCTGAGGAAACACAATTTTAGGTAAGTCATTAGAAAGAGCAGCCACGCCCTAAGGAAGAAAAGCTGAAAATTCCCTTCTTTTACTATCCCAATCCTTTAATGCCCCTTCCTGCAACTTAGCTTTGTAGATGTACTGTGAAGGGCAGCCAAAACAAGAAACATAAAATGCATTCTGTCATAATTTTTTTAATAGTTTAGTTTTATAATAAACTTTACTGGCTAGAGTGAGCTTGCTGATTTTATTTTAATCACTAGACATTTAAAAAGTAACTTGAAATTGACAAAATAAAAGTACTTTCACTCTTACAGATACATGTAATCCAAATAAAGCAGAGAAGAAATCCATGGCTGTCAGCATCTAAAACAGTTTTAAGTTTGTCAATCACAAGTCATTTCAACTCCCACAGCACTGAAAGACCCATTCTGGAGGGGTTTTCTTCCTTGTTTTGTTTTGTCAGTGATGTGGGGAATAAAGGCAGAGGCATCTCCTGGCAAGCATTAACCAGCCCCCTTCTGATTAAGAAACAACCTGGTGACTTCTAGTAACTGTGGTCTGTCCTACTTTCACAGTGCAGAGCAGCTGCATTATACTGACCTGCATATTAACTGGCTAAGAATACCCTCAGCTCAGCTGACTGCAAAGCAGGATTTCAGCATAAAGAGCCAAGTTACATCAGAAGATTTGCCTCAGTATGGCAGGAAGCGTCTCCTTGAAAGAGATGAAAACCGATTTTCCCTCTAATTCACTATGCCTGGTTCCTGTAGCCTGCAGATAAATTTGTAATGATTAATCAAGCACTTACACAGCTCTTGACAAAATTTCTCATAGTACCTACTCACAGTCAGCTTTAATCAGAATATCTTACTATTCTTTTTTTTTCAGCATTCTTTTGTGGAGAGGAAGCTGGGATTCAGAGTTCTCCTGGTTTTTCACAAGAAATAAATCTTTTGAGCTGTCTGACACAGCAAGAAAACGTTAAACTGTGCCTAAGCAGAGTGTTCATCACAGATAGCTGTTAAGCCTGACTTAAATCTATGATTATCTGAAAGCACTCCATAATTTTAGTACCTTGGTTTTTATCCCATCAATATCTTGCTAATAAAATGGAAGTACTGTCTGGAATTTAAAAAAAATAAAAGAGTCTGCTCAAAATATATGGACAAATATGAATTAATTTCTTACCCTTTTTTTACAAGTATAGAGTGTCAAATTATGGACCACACCCTGTTTGAAATACTAGAAAGGATCAGCTTCATGGACATCTATTTTTAAATGCTCACAATCTCCCATCTTGAAAAATGTGGATCCTGAGCTTGCAGATTTTTTAAATTTCTGTGACTTCTAAGACCTTTGTTGAAACATGCTTCACGATGAAATTTGAAACTTCTGGATGCGTAGCAGACTCATAGTATAGCCCAGCATATATTGAATTCTGAATAGCTGACTTCAAATATTTTTTTTTCACAGATATTGCAACAGAGCACAATTATGAAGGTGACGATAATAAAATTCTTCCAAGTTTTCCATGACTTTCAGGAGGAAAGAAGTCAGCAAGTTTGTAGGCAGTTTTCTAGACTGTGAGGTGTTCTGCCTGGACCTCTTAAAAGGAGTGAAAAGGGTCAGCCTTGGCCAAGGCTTTTTACAGATCATTTTCACAGAATTCCCTTCATACTGGTCAGATCCAAGGTAACTTGGCTGCATGACACCAGAGCTACTTTTGAGCTATAATTCAAACTTAATAACAAACTAAAAGTCCTCCCTGAAAATTCTTTCTAGAATCAGGTTTATCAGATTAGCACCAATTGAAGCAGTTGTTGTGCAAGATTCTTCAATTCTTTCAGTTTCTGTGCCCTCTTTAAAGTGGAATGATTGAGGTTATAGCATACTCAGTATCCTTGATTAAAAATGTGTAATTGATTTTCTTTAACCTAGTTCACCCTAATTTCAGCTATCACTGCTTCGTAAGTCTACTTTCTCAGCTCTTTACACAACTGAAATTCCATTCACAACTAAATCTGAAAGTGTGACCTCCACACCAGAGGTCTCTCTTTCCCTCCGATTTTAAAAGTAAACCTTTCTATGAAGAGGTTTTCTTTTTCTCTTTGTTTCTTGGAAATATGCTTATAAAGAAGTAGATGCTTTGAGGTGTTCCTGAACTATGAAAGCCTTTCCAACAATTTTTCTTCTTGCTTTTGCTGAAGTCACTAGAGCAATTTGATCCCAAAGATATCTTCTTTATATAAAATCTTCCTAATGCAAAAATAAGTAATCTTTCTTATCTGCTTAAAACCCAGGACTAGAACTTACCTTCTGTGCCTCTATTTAAAATGAATTGAAAATTTATTTCCTATTATCAACTTTTCTGTCATGTCATTATCACCTAACTCAACTCTGAAAATTCATCTGTGTTCAGTAATTCAAAAAATCAATACTATTGCATCAAGAATGTTAGTGGTGACATAATTACCAATAGTATCCAACATTTAGAAGGTGGCTTGAAGGATCATTTTGTCTCCAAATGTACCATGCCCACAAAATAAGATATGTAAGTGCTCCATACATACCCACACTTGCTAGTAAACAGTGTAAAACAGAGCTTAGCTGTTGTAGATGCTAAACTCCCAACCCTTACTCTTATACTGAATTCAACTCCTAGAACTTGACAGGGAAAAAAGTGTCAGGTTTATTCCCACACTTGCTGATGCTGGGGCTCTATTAAGTTATTTTTCTTATAATGTAAATGATATCACTATCATTTTTTAACATCTTCATGGGAAGTCTAGGGTTTTGTCTGTCTAGGGACTTTTTAGTCAAACCTTCTGCTGTCTGGAAGGGCTTTTTCTCCAATCTTCTTGTCCTTCTGAGTTAGGATCTATTGAAACTCATGCCTATGAATAGAACAAAGCTCTTAACTATGGATAATAAAAGTTACAGCTGCCTTGTTCTCCCTCCAAAGTTAAGTTTTATGTAACTGTTCCTGATTTAGGGGAGCTCTGATGGGCATGACATTCTCCTGTCACTCTCCAAGCCATGTAACTGTGTGTCCTGGTTTTTTGGTCTCATGCTAGACAGAGACCCCAGACATTTCCACAAACAGGTACTGCAGTCATCTTACAATGCTCTTAAAACAAAGAGCAGAACCAGAGAGTGAAAGAAACACTTTTAACCTGGTGGAAGACAAAGTGTCTTGTACTGCTCAATTTGCATAGGTATAATGCTTGATTTGTACATATCACTTCAGCTAAGAAGTGCATAATTATGCATTTATTCTGGGAAAGTGTAAAACATTATACAAGGTCTAAAACTATAAAGAAAATACCTTTTGTTCCAGTCATAAGGGAATATTAAGATGAGGAACAATTTAAAATATCAAATTGGAGTTGTTATAAACTTAACCCATTAATTTTGTAACAAACACAACATAAAGTAATTTATGATAAGACTGAACAATTATTCTGGGGGCTTGTTAATGTCCCATGAATCCTTTCCATGCTCATTCTCATCTTTCCTGTGCAGCTGAGCTTTACATATCTATTTCCATATAAATATATGTTATCCTGTATATATAATATAAATTATAATTGACACTTGTTAGTAGTGGAATTGTTGACTTTTGCTATAACAAATACATTCTTGTTCAACAGTAATTTCCTTTAGAATTCGTTCTGAGAGAAATGACTGACAGTTTTCACAGTCCCTGACACATGCTTCAAGAACCATAAATTTTTAGGAAAAAAGAATACACACATGCAGCCCACGATCCATGTAATTATTGCTGCCACCTGCAGTTCTACAGTACAACTACATTGTATGAGATAGATTTTGTTCTCTGCCTCTTAAGTAGCTTTTTCACCACAAAAATATTTCTTCTAAGTGACTATCGATCCTATTTCTAGTATGAATCACCTTTTTTTGTGACCTAAAGATCATATGATCACTTTAGCTTCCAGCAAGCAATGAGAAAGCACAAAAGAAGAGAGCCTGGGAAATAGTTTTAAGAAAGCATGAAGCTTTGCTCAGACAGATATACATTCCCAGCTTTACATTTCATTATGATAACACAGATTTTACATGCATAATTCCATGTTTTAAAGTAAACTAGACATATATTACCACATATTTCTACTTACATCATTCTTCTGAAATCTACCTTTAAGCAGTTTCAGTTGCTGCTGTTTTGTTTTCCTTTAGTAAACCCTGAAGCACGGAGATAACATAGCAAAACTGTGTCAGAATTTAAAATTAATTTTAAAGCAATGTTATAAAAGCATTAAGGCTACAATACCAAACAGAAGTTAAGCTAAATGCTGGAATTCGAATTCTCTATGCAAATGTTTTTTTAATTTCTTTGTGGCTTATATAAAAAAAAAAATCTTCTTCAGCAACATGGAAGAAGCCTTTGATTGAATTAAGAATAAACCCCAGTTCTCCTGGGTGTTATTTCAACACTTTGAACATTAAATAACTTTCTTTCAGCCAACTTTTACTTTGTTCTTTTTAAATATTATAACTTTCACATAGCAAGGAGTTCTATGAAATTATGTAATTAAAGATTCTATTAGGATGCAGATGTATACGGAGAACAAGCATGGGACTAATCCTTAGGAAACCAGGAAATGCACGAAGGAGGCTTTCTGGTAAGGAGTGTCCTGTTGGTGAGTTGGGTCAGCTGTCCCAGCTGTGGCCCCTCACAGCTCCTTGTGCCCCCCCAGCCTTCTCGCTGGGGGTCAGTGTGAGGAGCAGAAAAGGCCTTGACGATGTGCAAACACTGCTCAGCAATAACAAAAACAACTCGGTGTTATCAACCCTGTTTTCAGCACAAATTCAAAATATAACTCCATACTGGCTGCTGTGAAGAAAATTAAGTCTACCCCAACGAAAACCAGAATGATCTCCTGGTTGAAAAATGGTTCTGTCTTGCTCAGAGTTTCCTCCAAAATTAACTCTGACATGAACCAAGTTTGGAACGGATTTTTTTTTTTTTCTTGCCTAAAAGTGAAGCAATACAAAACTGGGATCAGTTAAAATAGAGTAACCATAGGAACAAAGTGTCTATATTTGCTGGCCCTCACTGCATAACAGAACAAAAAGAATACAGGTTATTCACAAGTCATGAAGAAAATACATATTTTACACAGGCACAGAGGAACTCAGATTAAGCAGAGCTGGGAAAATTTAGACGGTTTGGTATGAGATTGCATTCTCACAGTGCACTTGTCAAACAACTGACAAAAGCAATCAGTCTGCTTTTGAAAGCTGAATAACACAACCACAAAAGAGAAAACAGAATTATGTGACTGGAGATTAGACAGCATAAAGGCATGTGATCCTGCAGACATATGCAAAACCTTCCATAGATCTTCACATGCTTGAAATGACATATATCCCCAAGTCTGACCCACTGGACTCACATTAATTGAGAGATTAGAAAGGAAAATATTTTCTTAAACATCTTTAATATTTTTATAAAAGTGGTCCCCTTAAAATCCTGGACACCTCAAAAGGAGAGCAGAGAAGCAAATTTAATAGGATATTGCTGGATAAAATGCTTGGACAGATTTCCATATATTGCAATAGTTTAGCAGTTCTCTGAAGTACAGAAGTTACTTTGATGCAAATACACATTAGGAAGCATTTCAGTCAATGGAATCTGAACGTAAGATGGTTTCAGCCTAAAAGGTGTATCCTATAGAATTTATACTATACCATGACTATTTTTAATCTAAGAAAAAAATGTGGAAGTTACATCATTATGCCTAAGTGTAACAGCCACATTTTATTAGGATGGTAGTGAAGAGCCATGAGGCTGTTTTATGGAAGCAGACAACCAAAGCAGCTGTCAGATCACTGAAATCACAGTCACTGTGCAAAGAAAGGAACTTGTCATAGTCAAGAAAGCATTTTGGTGCACATTATTTCGTACAGGCATACATGTTTGGGAAGGGAAATGTATTGAGAACACCTCAAAATCAAACTTGAAGGGAGTACAGAAAACAACCAGCCAAAGTACCAAGAAGGTGACCCAGACTAAGTCCAAAACTTTCAAGGCCGAGCGTTGGCTGAAATCCAGCTTTTTCAGTGGCATAGAACAGTGAGCAAATAACCTCACCCTTACAGCCTGATTTCTCCCATGGGCTGAGCAGCAGCTCACCTATACACCTTTTTATGTTGTTGACACCACAATTAATTTTTCCGCCTAATTAAAATAACCTGCAGGATCCTGTATTTTGGCCAACTGCTTGGGTCAGAGCTGGAGCACCAGGATTTAGAAGCGCAGAGTCCTTTAAGATATCATACCAATGCATGTACTGATCCAGATACTGCAGAAACTGCAACAAGACAAGCTGTAATTTTAATTCTTTGGTGTTCCTACATGTTTTACGCTTGTACTTAATGAATCTTCTTGTCAGAATACTGAAAACTCCCTGAAAACATAAAGCTACAACGAAATCAAGCCAGTGGACCCCAATTCAATCAGATTTGCTTGTCTGGGTTAAACTGCAGGATAATGAATGCAAAGGATATTACATTCAGCATGAGGATTTTCGATTAAATACATTAATGGATGTAAGTATTGGAATATCTAGTTCATGCTAGTCAGTCTGTTTCAGATGCTTAACTTGGAAGAGGGCAGGTTAGGCAACTTAAAATTCAATTCCCCAAAGTCAGACAGATGTTGAGCTAGATAGAAGTCTGGGGCATATCTAAGAGCCTAAAGAAAATGGAAAGAAGTTGCACCTGGGATGCATTTTTGCAACAGAAACAACATTCTTTTTATTCCTCAAATAAATAGCTGTTCTTCAGAGCAAGGAGATTTGTCTAGATTCATCACTGTGCTTACATCAGTGCACAATTTTAACATGTAGTTTCTCGTGGTATTTATATCCCTGAAAGTGGATCAGCTCCAAGAAGAAAGTTTTAGAAGTCTGGTCTGGAACACATGGGATGCAGATCATTCTCCTGAGATGTGGAAGATCTGCATTTAACTCCCTGCTCCCAATCAGGTCATTCAGGATATAAAAATACCCGCCATGCTAAATGCTGCAATCACAGAGCTGCTGGGTATAATGAGACATGTACACATCAAAGCCTTTATGCAGGATGTGTAAATGTATGTATAAAGGCGTCTCTTGCAGAGTCCTTTGAACATCAACTGAGATTTCCCAGATGAACTGGCAAAGGCCACATTCAGGCTGAGAATCCCAGAAGGTTTCAGGCTTTGGGCTGTTACAAATCCAACAGCACTGACCCACGTCTCATGTCTACTATTAGCACTTAAATCCTGAAGTAATTGCATAGCTATGTATGTCTGCTGAGTCGCTTGGATTCGGTCCCATGGCTCTTTTTACCCTGTAGAAGTGGACAGACTGAGAGGGAGAGTTTTGTTAACTGGCAGACTGATACCTGCTGGCTGCGTGAGAGCCGGTGCTGTTTTCCCTGAGCAGGCGAAACGCGTTACCACAGCATCCCTAAGCTGTGATTCACCCGGCTACGCCCGGCAGCGCGGCCGGATCCTGCCCGGCGAGCAGGGCAAGAGGAGCGCTGCCGCCCTCCCGCAGCCCCTCGTCCCACCCGAGGGGATGGCAGCACCCGCACAGCTGCACACCTAAACCTGCGCCTGTACTCCTGCTCTGCTGCACCCCTGCACTCCCACACAACCACATGTTAAGTCATTAAGTAACTTACATCTTTGCGCTCTCACAACTACACCCGCACCCCGCTCTTCCACACACCCGCACCCTCACACACCTGCACCCCCGCACACCCGCACACCTGCGCAGCCCCACCCGCACCCTCACACACCTGCACCCCCGC
>VZRF01008112.1:3855-15699 GCA_013396875.1 Vireo altiloquus | reverse complement strand
TCCTCCTCCTCTTCCTCGGGAGCTGCTCTGGGAATGGCACTGCTCTGGTTCTGTGTGTGGAGCCTTTCTCCTCCTCCTCCTCCTCCTGCTCTTCCTCTCCATCTCCTCTCCTTCCTCCTCCTCTGCTCCTCCTCTTCCTCAGGGGTTCGGGAATGAAGCTGTCACTGGGCTGGGGCTGTGTGCGACCTTCCTCCTCCTCCTCTTCCTCCTCCTGCTCCTCCTCCTCCTCTTCCTCATCCTCTTCCTCCTCTCTCCCTCCTGCTCTTCCTCCCCTTCCTTGTCTTCATCTTCCTCTCTCTGCTCTTCCTCAGGGATTTGGTTCTGGAGCTGCCCCTGAGCCTCTCTTCTTCCTCCTCTTCCTCCTCTTCCTCCTCTTCCTCCTCCTCTTCTTCTTCCTCCTCCTCTTCATCTTCGTCTTCTTCGTCTTTGTCTTTCTCTTCTTTCCATTCTTCCTGCTCTTCCTCTTCCTCCTCTTCCTCCTCTTCTCCTCCTTCTCCTTTTCATCTTCCTCCTCTTCCTTTTCTTCTTCTTCTTCATCTTTGTTTTCTTCTTCTTTTTCCCATTTCTCATGCTCTTCCTCCTCTTCTTCCTCCTCTTCTTCCTCTTCTTCCTCCTATTCCTCCTCTTCCTCTTCCACTTCTTCTTCATCTTCTTCATCTTCCTTTTCCTCTTCTTCCCATTCCTCCTCTTCTTCCT
The DNA here is from genome assembly GCA_013396875.1 of Vireo altiloquus. Classification (NCBI taxonomy): domain Eukaryota; kingdom Metazoa; phylum Chordata; class Aves; order Passeriformes; family Vireonidae; genus Vireo; species Vireo altiloquus. Next base: position 15,003 of record VZRF01008112.1, on the reverse strand, counting down.
CCTCTTCTTCTTTTTCTTCTTGTTCTTCATCATCTTCTTCATCCTCTTCCTCTTCTTCTGCTTCCTCTTTCTCTTCCCATTCCTCTTTCTCCTCCTCTTCCTCCCCATTTCCCCTGTTTGGGTGAGGTTTGTGTTTGGGTTTTCTCCCCTCCCCCATTTCCCGAATCCCCGTGGATTCTCCCCAAAATAAACTCAGCCCTCCTTTAGCTCTCGCGCCTCTCTCCCGTCGTTCATTGGCTCCGAAATTCCCACAATTCCTGGAATTCCTCTCCCCTTTTCCGGGTGGATCCGGGAATTCCCAAATCCTACTTTTCCCGAGGCCTTTCCAGGACTTTTCCGGAGGCCTTTCCAGAGCCTTTCCGGGAGGTTTCCGGGAGGTTTCCGGAGTCTTTCCCGAGGCTTTTCCGGGGTTTTTCCCGAGGTTTTTCCGCCTTCTCTCGGGAATTTCCTGAGGCTTCCTCGGCTCTGGAAGGAAGGGAGGGGGAGGGAGTGGAGTATCCCTGGAGTATCCCTGGAGTATCCCTGGAGTATCCTTGGAGTATCCTCTGAGCATCCCCAGAGTGTTCCATGAGTATCCCCGGAGTATCTTGGTGGTTTCCCTGAAGTATTCCCTGGAGTATTCGTGAAGTATCCCTTGAGTATCCCTGGAGTATCCCTGAGCATCCCTGGAGTATCCCCTGAGTATCCCCAGAGTGTCTTGGTAGTTTCCCATGAGTATTCCCTGGAGTATTCCCTGGAGTATCTCAGTAGTATCCCTGGAGTATCCCCTGAGCATCCCCAGAGTGTTCCTGGAGTATCCCCGGAGTATCTTGGTAGTATCCCCTGGACTATTCCATGAGTATCTGCAGAGTATCTCAGTAGTATCCCTGGAGTATCTTGGTAGTATTCCTCGAGTATTCTGGGAGTATTCACGGAGTATTCCCGGAGTATCCGTGGAGGAAGTGGCCGGAGAGGGGAATTTGTGCTGTGTGTAACCTCTGAGTAAGAGCTCGGGGTTGGAATTCCAGCCTGGAGTATCCCAGGAGTATTCCCTGGATTTATTCCCAAATTTATTCCTGAATTTGTTCCCGAATTTATTCCCAGATTTATTCCCGGATTTATTCCCAAATTCATTCCTGGATTTATTCCCGAATTTATTCCTGAATTTATTCCCAGATTTATTCCCCAATTTTTTCCTGGATTTATTCCCGAATTTATTCCCAAATTCATTCCCAGATTTATTCCTGGATTTATTCCCAGATTTATTCCCAAATTCATTCCCAAATTCATCCCCAAATTTATTCCCAGATTCATTCCCGGATTTATTCCCATCTTTGACACCCAAAACTTTCCCAAATCCTCCAAATTCCCATCAAAACCTTTCCCAAATTCCCACATTTGTGGATCATTCCCAAACCCCAGAATTCCCTCCCAAACCATTTCCGGGCAGTTTTTGGGAAAAATCAGCTCCAAAATCCCAGGAAAACTCAGGAATGTTGCGACCGTCGCTGGTTTGGGTCAAAATTGGGGAAAATTTGGGGAAATTTGGGAAAATTTGGGAAAATTTTGGGATTTTCCAGCTCCAGCCTCGTTCCCGAAATGCTGCCGAATTTTTGTCCTTTTTTTTCTGTTTTTCTCCCCAAAATTCCTCCTCCCGGAGCCAAGAATTATCCCAAATTTTCTGGGAATGGAGAATTCCAAACTGGGATTGGAGAATTCCAAACTGGGAATGGAGAATTCCAAACTGGGAATGTTTTTTCGGATCACCAATGATTGCCAGTGATCAATAACCAATAACCGATAGCGATCAATAATTGATTGGTGCTTCGGTGATCAACCGGATACAGTCCTTGTTGGCGTGCGTGGATTGATCAATATTGATTATTGATTGATCGATATTGATTATTGATTGATTGATATTGATTATTGATTGATTGATCAGTGACCCCTCGTTAAGGAGCTAATCCACGAGCAATTGGTTAATTAGTCAATTAATGATTGATTGATTACTCCCGCCAATAGTTCATTAGTGGCTAATAAACGTTTTGTTAATGAGCTGTTGGGTGTTGGATGAGGAATTGATTAGGTATTGGTTAATGATGAGGTGTTTAATTAATGCTTATCAGGAGAGTTAATTGATTGGGTATTTAATTAATGGTTTAATTGGGTATTTTGTTAATGGCTGCATGTGATGTTCAATTAATCCTGGTATTAATTAATTCCTGGGGTTATTAAATAACAGATTAATCAATGGGGTGCTAATGATTGATTAGATCAGGTGTTGATTAACAGCTTAATTAGGTTCAATATCATCTTGATCGATGGATTCAATATCAGATTATTGGATTAATTAAGGACTCAACAACTTGAATTGTTGCCTCGTTAATTAAATGCCCTTCATTAATCAGCTCCAGATTAATTAACAGCAGCGCTGAGCTTGATTAATTGATATAGTTGTGATTGATTGGTTAATTGGATCCAATACCAGATCAATACCTGAGGCAATCAGGGATGGGCTGGAAAAGGCAGAATTTGGGGAATTTTGGGAGCTTTTCCTTGGGAATTCCCAGAGCAGGAGCCTCGCTTTGGTTTCCTTGGAATTCCAGCCCCAGATCCGGTTGGAATTCTGCTTCTCCTCGGGCTTGGAATTCCCGAAATTCCCAGAGAATTCCCAGAGAATTCCCAAGGATTTGGGGCCAAGGGGAGCTCGGGGAGGGAAATTTGGGAATCTCCAGGGGTGGGAGAGGAAGGAATCCCTAGAAAAAGTGGGAATTTTGCTGCCATTCCCAGCCCGGAATGCTCCCAAAAAAGGAGGAATTCTGGGAATTGTTTGTTTTGCCCAAATTTGGGACTCTGGGAGGGGAGGGAGGAGGGAAAATCCCGGGATGGGTTTGGGGAGGGGGAGGGGTTGGAGCTGATCCCAGAGGGAATTTTGGGAAGAATTCCTCGAGGAATTTTTTTCTCTCCTCCCTTGGGGGATTTTAGGGATAAACCCTAAAGGATTTGGGAATTTTTTTGGGGAATTTTTCCCAAATTAACTCCTTGAGGGATCTTTTCCCTAAAGGAATTCCCTAAAATATTAGGATAAATCCTAAACCCTGCTGGATTCCCTCGGGATCCAATTCCCGATGGATCCATTAAGGAATTCTCTCCCCATCCACATCATTCCCATTTTTCCCTCAAATCCCCTCCCCAAAACATGGGAAAAACGCAGATTTTGGGGCTCATTCCCACTTTTCCCAACTTTTCTCGGGATTCCCACCCAGATCCAGGGGAAAAGAGGGAAAAAGGCCTCAAATGCTGAGTTTTTCTTGGAATTTTTTCCCTGGAAAAGTGACTTTTTCTCTCGTTGCAGTTGTCATGGATGATGAAGATGGGAGGTGCCTGTTAGATGTCATCTGGTGAGTCCCAAAATTCCAGCCAGGAATGGTCCTGGAAAAGCAGGAAAAGCCCCAAAAAGGGAGGGGGAAAGAGCTGGAAAAGGCTGGAATTGTCCCAAAAAATTATCCCAAAAAAATGGCCTCAAAAAATGGGAAATGGTCCCAGGAAAGGCACACAGAGGGTGGGAATTGTCCAGGAAATTTTGGGAAGTGGCCCCAAAATGGTTGGGAAAAGCCCAAAGGAAAATGGGAATTGTCAAGGGAAAAACCCCAAAAAAAAGGTGGGAATTGGACTGGAAAATTGGGTGGGAAATGTCCAAAAAAAGGCTGGAATGGGCCTGGAAAAAGGTGGGAAGTGTCCCAAAAAGGGTTGAGAATGGCTGGAAATGCCCCAAAAAGGTGGAAAACGACCCCAAAAAGGTGGAAAATGTCCCCAAAAAGGTGGAAAACATCCCCAAAATGGTGGAAAATGACCCCAAAAAGGTGGAAAACGACCCCAAAAAGGTGGAAAATGTCCCCAAAAAGGTGGAAAACATCCCCAAAATGGTGGAAAATGACCCCAAAAAGGTGGAAAACGACCCCAAAAAGGTGGAAAATGTCCCCAAAAAGGTGGAAAACATCCCCAAAATGGTGGAAAATGACCCCAAAAAGGTGGAAAACGACCCCAAAAAGGTGGAAAATGTCCCTAAAAAGATGGAAAATGTCCCCAAAAATTGGGAAGCATCCCAGAAAATGCAGAAAAAGTCCCAAAAAAGGCAGGAAAAGTCCCCAAAAGTGGCTGAAATAGCCCCAAAAATGCAGAAATATTCCCAAGGTGGCTCCAATCCCTCGGAAATTGGGATTTTCCCAATTTTTTTATTCCCTAATTCCATTTCCCTCCTCTTTTCCCAGCGATCCACAAGCCCTGAATGATTTCCTCCATGGATCCGAGAAGGTGAGAAACTCCTAAACCCTCCCCAAATCCCAAATTTTCCACAAAAATCTCCTTTTTCCATCCATCCCAACTCACTCCATCCTCAGCCCCTTTTTTCCCAATTTTTCCCATTTTTTCCCATTTTACTCCTTTTTTTCCCTTTCTTTCCCTTTTTTTTTACATTTTTTCCCCATGTTTTCCTATTTTGTCTCCATTTTTTCCTCTTTTTTTCACCTTTATTCCCCCATTTTTCCCCCATTTTTTCCCCTTTTTAAAAACTTTTTTCCCATGTCTTCACATTTTTTTCTCATTTCTTCCCATTTTTTTCCTATCTTTTTTCTATTTTTTTCTCATTTTTTCCCCTTTTTTTTCTATTTTTTCCTCTTTATTTCTTTTTTTTCCCTATTTTTTTCCCTTTTTTTCCCCTTTTTTCCCCCCTTTTTTCCCCATTTTCCCCCCTTTTTTCCCCATTTTCCCCCCTTTTTTCCCCATTTTCCCCCCTTTTTTCCCCATTTTCCCCCCTTTTTTCCCCATTTTCCCCCCTTTTTTCCCCATTTTCCCCCCTTTTTTCCTCTTTTCTCCTCATTTTTTCCCCATTTCCCCCTCTTTTTTCCCCATTTTTCCCCATTTTTCCCCCATTTTTTCCCCATTTCCCTCCCATTTTTTCCCTATTTCTCTCCTATTTTTTCCCCATTTTTTCCCCATTTTCCCCCATTTTCCCCCATTTTTTTCCCATCCCTCCAATCCCAATAATTCTAATATTTTTCATTCCAGATTGACAGTGATGATCTCCTGGACAACTCCGGAGATGCTGCCAGTGCCTTCTTCGAGGGTGCTGGGGTGAGTTTTTGTCCCAATTTTCCCAAATTTTTCCCAAATTTTTCCCCTTTCCCAACTGGAATTTGACTCCTTTTCCCAGAACTAGACCAAAGGCAAAAATCTCCTCTCTCCCTGCCCCAAAATCCCTCGGATTTCAGGGAGAAATTCCCATTTTTTTTCCACTCCTTCTGTGGGTTTTTCTGGGAGGATTTGGTGCCAGGGGGAGAAAAGTGGGTGAAAAATGGGCGAAAAATCGGCAAAAATGGGTGAAAAATGGGTAAAAAATGGGTGAAAAATGGGCGAAAAACGGGCGAAAAATGGGTGGAAAATGGGAGGAAAAAGGGCAAAAAATGGGAAAAAACCAGGTAAAAAACGGGCAAAAAGCCTGGGATCTGTTGGGTCCCCTTGGGATCCGTTGGGTTCTATTGGCTTCCATTGGGTTCTGTTGGATCCCATTGATTTCTGTTGGGTTCTGTTGGATCCCATTGGATCCCCTTGGGCTCCCTTGTGCTCCATTGGGTTCTGTTGGGTTCTGTTGGGTTCTCTTGAGCTCCATTGGGTTCTGTTGGATCCCATTGGGTCCCCTTGAGCTCCATTGGGCTCCATTGGGTTCTGTTGGGTTCCATTGGGCTCTGTTGGATCCTGTTGAGCTCAGTTGGGCTCCACTGGATCCCATTGATTTCCATTGGGTTCCCCTTGGGCTCCATTGGATCCCATTGATTTCCACTGGGTTCTGTTGCGTTCCGTTGAATCCCATTGGGTCCTGTTGGATCCCCTTGGATTCCATTGGATCCCATTGACTTCCATTGAGCTCCGTTGAGTTCTCTTGAGCTCCATTGACTTCTGTTGAGCTCCATTGGGTTCCATTGAGCTCCGTTGGCTTCGCTTGAGCTCCATTGACTTCTGTGGAGCTCCATTGGATCTCATTGACTTGCATTGAGCTCCATTGGGTTCCATTGAGCTCCATTGGGTTCCTTTGAGCTCCGTTGAGCTCCATTGACTTCCGTTGACCTCCATGGGATTCCATTGAGCTCCATCGGATCCCATTGACTTTCATTGAGCTCCATTGGGTTCCTTTGAGCTCCATTGAGTTCCATTGAGCTCTCTTGGCTTCCCTTGAGCTCCATTGGATTCCATTAACTTTCATTGACCTCCATTGACTTCCCTTGAGCTCCATGGGATTCCATTGAGCTCCATTGGATCCCATTGACCTTCATTGAGCTCCATTGACTCCCCTTGAGCTCTGTTGGGTTCCTTTGAGCTCTGTTGAGCTCCACAGGATCCTGTTGACTTCTGTTGAGCTCCATTGGCTTCCCTTGAGCTCCATTGACTTCCATTGAGCTCCATTGAGTTCCATTGAGCTCCACATGATCCCATTGACTTCCTTTGAGCTCCATTGGATCCCATTGACTTCCCTTGAGCTCCATTGACTTCCGTTGAGCTCCGTTGTGTTTCCCTGAACCCCTCTGAGCTCCACCATCCTCCCCTCTCCACCCACACTGACCCCTTCCCATTACCGCAGCTCCACGGGCAGGAGACCACGGGGAACCCTCTGAGCTCCGAGCCAAGCCAACCACCAGCCAGTGTGGACCTGGACTTCCTGGAGGATGACATCCTGGGCTCTCCAGCAGGCGCGGGCGCGGGCGCCGAGCAGCCTTGCGACATCCTCCAGCAGAGCCTGCAGGAGGCCAACATCACCGAGCAGACTCTGGAGGCCGAGGCCGAGCTGGACCTTGGCTCCTTCCAGCTTCCAGCACTTCAACCTGTGGTTCAAGCTGCTGATGGGACACCACAGATCTTCTCGAGTGGCACCGACCTGCTGGGATTGCAGCCACCAGCGGTGTTGGCACCACAAGCCTTGGTTCAACCTCCCGTGGGCGCTGACGTGGTCAACAAAACCATCAGCGTTCAACCCTTCCTGCAGCAGGTGGGGTTGGGCAACGTCACCATCCAACCTTTGCCCAACCTGCCCGGTTTGCCCAACGGCAGCCCCGGCAGCGCTCTGGGCTTGGGACCCATCCAGGTGGTTGGACAACAGGTGATGGCCATCAACCAACCCACGGCGCAGCAGCTGCTGGCCAAACCTGCCCCCGTGGCCACCGTGGGTGGATATATCACCCAACCCGAGGCTGGCACGGCGCAAGGAGCTGGGTTGGTGATCCAAAAGAGCCTCCCAGCAGCAGCAGCAGCAGCAGCAACGACTCTGAACGGCAGCTCAGCAGTGTTTGGTGGAGTTTCAGCAGCATCTGCTCAACCTCTCACTGTCACCTCAGGTTTGGGTGGTTCCTTGGTGCCAGCGCCTAATGTCATCATCCATCGCACACCCACACCCATCCAACCCAAACCCGCTGGAGTTCTGCAGCAGAAGCTCTACCAGATCACCCCAAAACCCTTCACGCCCGGCTCGGCCTTGGCACTGCCCGGTGAGGCTCCGGCCAAAGCCCAGCAGAACTTGACCTTCATGGCTGGCAAAGCTGCACCCAACGTGGTTCTCCAAGGTTTTCCCCCAAACGTCTTCAAGCCTCCTCCACCTCAACCACCAGCGTTGGGTAAATCCATGAGCGTTCATGTGCTCAACCAAGGTGGTTCCATCGTTATTCCAGCTCAGCCTTTCCAAGGACAGAACCAATTCCTGCTGCCTGGACAGCTGGCAGGAGCTTCAGCCGTGCCCTTGCCACAACCTCTCTCTGCCTTGCCGGCCAATGTGGGTGGCCAACTGCTACCAGGAGCTGGCCAAACTCACATCATCGCCGGGCAGGGCACAGGAGCACAACTTTTGGCCAACCCTGCTCTGCCAGCTCAACTCCTCAACCAAAACCTCGCCGGGCAGCTCAATTTGGGTCCTGTTTTGGCATCACCAGGCACGGCAGGAGCTGCTCACATCCTCTCGGCTCCCATCCAGCTCCAACCTGGCCAGGTGGCACCTCCAGCGCTTTTCCAGATGCCAGTGTCCTTGGCTGGACCTCTGCCCAGTCCTGGCTCGGCCGCAGCGCCCACAGCGCCCACAGTGCTGCAGGGAGTGACCTTAGCCGGTCCTGTGGCCGTGCTGGACACCACTGATGGTCTGGGAGGAGCTGGAAATGTCCGAGGAGGAAATTCCAACAGTCCTGATCCAGGAGCTGAGCCTGGATCTGGAGGATCTACACAACCCTCGGCAGCTCCGGCGGCGATTCCGGCCGGGAATACCTCGGGAATGGCAGCGAGTCCGGAAAAAATCCTGCTGGGAACGGCGCCGGTGCTGGGCCAGGAGGCTGTGCCAATGTTCCTGCAGCAGGTGAGGAGCAAAATTCCCAGGATTTTGGGGGTTTTTTAAAGATTCCAAGCTTTTTGAGGAGGATTTTTGAGGATTTTTCCAAGGATTTTTGAGGAGAAGTTGGGTTTTTTGGGGGTTTGTGGTTGGGATTGAGCCCAAATCTGCGCCGGTGCTGGGCCAGGAGGCTGTGCCAATGTTCCTGCAGCAGGTGAGGAGCAAAATTCCCAGGATTTTGGGGGTTTTTTAAACATTCCGAGCGGGATTTTTGAGGGGAAGTTGGGTTTTTTGGTTTTTTTTCAAAGATTCCAAGCGGGATTTTGGGGTGGAGTTGGGTTTTTTGGGGGTTTGTGGTTGGGGTTGATCACAAATCCAGGTTTGGGTTTGGGTTTGGGTTTGGGAAGGGTTGTGGTGGTTTTAGGTTTTCCCAAATTCCCAAATTTCTGAGCCAGATCCATCCCGTGGAGCAGCAGGATTCTGGTGGAAAATCAGGGATCCAGGGGTGGAAAATTCGGGATCCAGGGGTGGAAAATCAGGACCAGGGGTGGAGAATCAGGGGGATGGAAAATCAGGGATTCAGGGGTGAAAAATCAGGATTTAGGGGTGGAAAATCAGGGGGGTGGAAAATTGGGATTCAGGGTGGAAAATTGGGATTCAAGGGTGGAAAATCAGGGGGGTGGAAAATCAGGATCCAGCAGCAGAAAATCAGGATACAGGGTGTAAAATTGGGATTCAGGGTGGAAAATCAGGATCAGGGAGTGGAAATCTGGGATCTGGGAGTGGAAATCTGGGATCTGGGAGCAGCTCCATGCGATTTTGGGCATCTCCCAGCCCTGATCTCCCCTCCTGGATCCGATTTTCCCTCTGGATTCATCCCTCAGGACCCCTGGGAGTGGGAATGAGCCGCGGGGCCCTCTTGGAATTCCAAATTCCGGCCTTTTCCAGCCCTTTTTTCCCCCCAAAATCCCACATTTCCACGCTCCTGGAATTCCTCAGCCCAGCCCCAAATCCGGGACCTTTTCCAGCCCCTTTTTTTCCTCCCAAATTCCCACATTCCCATTCCCGTTTTCCAGCTGCTCCTGCTCGCTTTGGCGCTCACTAACCCCCCCCAGACGCTGCTGCTTCCCCAAAATCCCCTGGATTCACCCCAAATCCTCCTGGATCCTCCTCCTCCTTCCATTCCCAACCCGGGGAATTCGGGAAGGGAGGTTTGGATTCATCCCACATCATCCCTGGAATGGGGAGAAAAAGGAAAAAAACAGGAATGGGGAATTTTTTGGGGGGGAAAAATAGGAAAATTCTTTTTTTCCCACAATTTTTGGTGTGGTTCCAGTGAGAATTCCAACCAGGATCTCCTCCTGGGGGATTTTTCCTCCTTCCTGCCTCCCGGAATCCTTCAGGAGTTGGGATTTGGAGTTTGGTTTTTCCAGGATAATTCCACTCCTGGAGCCGCTCTGGGTGGGATTTTTCCCTTCTCCATCCTCCCCAGAAGTCCTAAAAAAAGGAGGATTTGGGGCAGAATTTGGGATCTGGGGAGGGGGAGGAGAGGTTCAGGACCTTTCCAAGGTTGTTTTTCCCGGGAATTTCCTCTCCTGGAAGAGCTTTGGGAAGTTGCAGGTGGAAATTTCCTTCAGTTCCTCCTTTTCCTCCTTGCCCAAATCGCCGAACTGGGATTGGGATTGGGATCCAGGAGGGATTTGGGATCCCTCTGGGTGTGTTTTTCCCGAGATATTTTCCCTCCTGGGTGTGTTTTTCTCGAGATATTTTCCCTCCTGGGTGTGTTTTTCTCGAGATATTTTCCCTCCTGGGTGTGTTTTTCTCGAGATATTTTCCCTCCTGGGTGTGTTTTTCTCGAGATATTTTCCCTCCTGGGTGTATTTTTCCCGGGATATTTCCACTCCTGAGTGTGTTTTTCCCGTGATATTCTCTCTCCTGGGTGTTTTTCCCGGGATTTTTTCCCACCTGGATGTGTTTTTCCCGGGATATTTTCACTCCTGAGTGTGTTTTTCCCGTGATATTCTCACTCCTGGGTGTTTTTCCAGGGAATATTCTCACTCCTGGGTGTGTTTTTCCAGGATATTTTCCCTCCTGGGTGTATTTTTCCCGGGATATTTTCACTCCTGAGTGTGTTTTTCCCGGGATATTCTCACTCCTGGATGTGTTTTCCTGGGATATTTTCCCTCCTGGATGTGTTTTTCCCGGGATTTTTTCACTCCTGGCCCCACCTGGGTGTATTTTTCCAGGGATTTTTCCACACCTGGGTGTGTTTTTCCCGGGATATTTTCACTCCAGGGTGTTTTTCCAGGGATATTTTCACTCCTGCAGCATTCCCAGATGGAATTTCCTCCTGTTCTGCCTTTCCCTCCCTGCCAGGAGCACCCTAAAGGAGCAGGGCTGGAATTGGGGATCCCAAATTTGGAATTTGGGGAGGGGAGAAGGGTTTGGAGGGGATCCAGNTTGGAGGGGATCCAGACCCTTTCCCGGGAATTTTTCCCTTCCCTGCTGCTCCTGCTGCTGCTCCTGCACTAACCAAGCTCTTCCTTCTCCTTCTCTGTTGCAGCCGAAGCTCCCTGGAGCATCCCCCGGGGACCCCCCGGCGCTGCCATCCCAAATCCCATCCCAAATCCCATCCCAAATCCCGTCCCAAATCCCATCCCAGATCCCATCCCAGATCCAATCCCAGCTCCCAACCCAAATCCAATCCCAAATTCCTTCTCAAATTCCATCCCAAATCCAATCCCAAATCTCATCACAGCTCCCATCGCAGCTCCAATCCCAAATCCCATCCCAAATCCAATCCCAAATCC
>VZRF01008111.1:4414-25046 GCA_013396875.1 Vireo altiloquus | reverse complement strand
TTATGAAGGCGAGATATCAAATTTATAAGCTGGCCAAATTAGTCTGGAGAACCAAATTAATTCTGGTTTTATAAGGGATTTATATTTGCCAGTCAATTTTTGCCAGTTTTGTAATACTAAACTCAAAGGCGTGTTATCCGGTACTTCAGCCCCCACTCGGGAGAGATTACACCCCATTGTTTATGCTTATAAACAGAAAAGTTCACAGAAATAAAGCAAAGCAATCTAATACATACTCATAAGCCAAGAGAGGAAACAAGGAGAAGCAGGATTCAAACCCAGAAGCCCTGGATTTTTAAGGGTGGCTGGCAGGAGCTGAAACTGCTGTGCCACCACTGGCTCTGAGCCAAAGGGTGGTCACTGCAGTGCAAACCTCTCACAAAGTGACAGGCTAATGGAGGGACAATCAAACAAATTAGAATCCTCCTTGGACTCTCTAGAGTCCAGAGACAAAACTAGAAGAGATATCAAACCCAGGTGCTAATAACAAAATACCACCTTTATTCACTTACTCACCTGCCTCTGTGTTGAACCTGGAGAATTTTTGGCCTCTTGGGCTCCGCCGCCTCCCAGACTATGGCAACTGCCCCCCCTGGAGTGCTGATGGGGGGGGCGGGGAGCTGAGCTCAATCTTTCTCAGTCCAGAAGATTCCCAGAAGCCTTCTCATCCCTTTTGAGGGTGCCAAAAAAGTGATGCCTCAGATGGCCACCTAAAAACAGAGACTAGACAGGAATAAGGTAATAAAGGTAGGTATTTATTTGAAAGGCCTTTACCGGTACACTCTGGGCAGACCAAAGGCTACATCCAAGATGGTCCTGAAGTCATGAGTTCTTCACACTTTTCTAAATTTGGTTCATTTGCATATCAGGGTTAATTCTCCAATAAAAGCTTCAGTTAATGATGTAATTTCCCCAGGTTTGCCCCCTTCTTAAGATATTAGTTTACACATTTTGGGCCTAGAGTAATTTGAGTGTCCTTGGAGAGCGAGCTTGGAGGGGCTTGTTATGTCTAACTAGGATGGGAGAACAGTAGTTAACAGGCTACTTAATAAACATACGAATCATATACTTCTTTTCCGGGTAAAGTAAAGGTGGCCCGTCCACCTGGTCGGATCCGAATTGAAGGCCCAAATATGGGCAAGACACGAAATGAAAGATGAACCCCTCCCTCCCAAAACCTATTCCAACTATCCAACTTTAACCACAGGGGGAAGAGGCCTATATTTATTGAGGTACAATTCTACACTCTATACTTGCGAAAATATGTACAATGTCTACGGAAGAGAAGAGCGCATGGGATGCCAGGGCTCGGGCAGTTCTCTCTAGCCTCATTTTAGAGAGACCCAGGGCCGAAAGCAACTCTGAGTTCTTCTCATACCACTTCCCCCACGCTCCTAAGGGGAAGCTGATGAACTCAACACTGGCCACATTCATAAGACCTTGTATCTGCCCAAGAAGGCGCTGGTATTTTTTAGCCTTCTCGGCAGTGGCCTCTTTCAACCATGAGTTGCTATGCTCGTATCTCACTGTCACACCCACAACCAGCGCCTTATCATCCTTTATAAAGATCAAATCAGGTTTATAAAGTTCATTCTGTTCATCTCTTAAGTGCGGTTCCTGGAAAACCGTCCATTTTTCTCTCTTAGCCTCCATGCTAAGCTGTTCACAGATGAGATTATGCCTCTTTATCCTGGCGTCTTTAGTACTTGGACAGTTCCCAATAATGTGGGCAACAGTCTCATAAGCAGCATCACAATGCCTGCAAGATCTCACGCAGACATCCTGTCTACCTCGCTCCAGGAACTCATGTGAGGGGTAAACATTTGCTCTCAATCGCAATGCCGTAATGAGCTTTCTGTGGGGGACACCACAGTACCGCACCAACCACTTATTACTGATCTTATCGTTCTCAAAATTACCAATCCCATGGCCCTGTACAATCCATTGTTTCCATTTATTAAACTCGACTCTTCTCCAATCACTTCGGGAAGAGGAGTCGGGAATGGAGCGCCTCCCACTCGGACGTGACTTCACCTTCACCCACTACCACATCAGACTTAGGGATGGGATCCCAAATTGACGGAAGTAGTTCCTTCTGACCACCAGATTTCACCCATAGTTTTTCAAAAACTAAATCCAGGTGTTCACCTTTCAGAAAAGCCACAAGAGATTCATCAGAAGACTGAGCTAATTTATGAAGTCTCCGGGCTTGTATACTCAGTATCAGGGTCGCCAATTTAATGAGACCCAACCCTCCATCTTTAAATCTCGAATACAAGATGGCATCACACGTTGATGGCGAAAGGTGAAGCCATTCCTTGACTGCTCTTCTTATCAATAGGTCAAGTGATTCGAGGAGCCCAGATTTTATATCGGTATGGTCGGCCAGATATATCAGTCTTGGAATAGTATAAGTCCTGAATATATCGACCTTCTGAAGAGGTTTGAGTGGTGAGCTCCCGATCCGATGTAACCGCTGCTCCAGCTTCTCAGATTGACCATGGTCAGCGAAGCCAATCCAAGGGTCGATCTCTGTGCCAAGGTATTTCTCCGAGCTTCCTGGGTCGATCATGTGCCAGGGAGGACAGTCATTGGTGGTATAGGCGTCCTTCGTTGGTTTAATAAAAAAGCCATGGCACTTTTCACCCTGTGTTCTGAGTCCAGTAAGATTACAAAAGGTCTCAAGAATCCTGATATTATGGCACATACCTGCCCAGGAGTCACTCAGCAGCGCCAAGTCATCTGCAAATGCCAAAGCAGTAACTGTGAACCCACCATGATGGAACCCTTTACTCTCTGTTTCAAGTTTACACAAGAGAGGGTCAAGTGCCAGATTGAACAACAAAGGTGACATAGGATCACCCTGTTTGACACCAGATCAGTGTCAATTGACTGGGCCCGTTTTATCTTTCTTAGTGAGGATGCACGTTTTAATATCTCTGTACATCTCACTTATTAAACTCACTATATGGGGATCAACCCCTCTACCAACCAATCCCGCAATAACATGATGGTGACAAACAGTATCAAAGGCCTTCGCAATGTCCACGAACACGTCCCCTAGTTCTTTATGCTCCTGTTTCGCCTTCCGAATCAGAAGTTGCAACAACTTCAGATTCTCGGAACATCCTGACGCACTAATAAACCCACGTTGTCTCGGATTGATGGGACATGCCCGGGACAGCCTCGCATTAATAATCCTAGAAAAAAGCCGAAGTACCACAGATGCAATGGTAATTGGCCTCCATTTATTAATATCCCCAAGTCTCTCCTTATTGGCAGACTTAGGAATCAAGACCATCTGGCATTCCCGTAGCACGTCAGGAATAGTCCCAGTGATGAGCCAGAGATTAAAGATTTCCTTTAAAAGGGAAAACTTTGGATCAAACTTAAGAAGATGATCCAAAGTAATCCCATCTGGCCCTGGAGCAGAGGTCTTCCGCATCTCACCAACATTTTTCTCAATCTCCTTCTCTGTTACCAGGACTTGGAACATCAAGTTATCCGCATCCCTGTAAACAGGGAAGGATTCGAGACCCACAAAACATTCAGATTTTTCCCAACGTAACTTAAAAGCCTCATGGATTAAACCAGATGGAATTTGGCATTGCAGGGCCTCTGTGTCATCCAAAATGAGACTCACAAGCCTTCTTCTCCGAAACTGAAACAGTTTCTGAAAACAAAGATATTTACCACATTTCACTGCTCTTTTTTGCATCCACTTTGTATTTTTATTCTTAGATGCTTTTCTACTGCCAGGCATCTGGGATTTTCGACTCTTGGAAGTTTCATGACTTGACCCACTCAAGCCACCGAAGAGTTTATCATATACCTGATTCACCACTACACACGGATCCTGACCACGCAATATTTGTACAAATGCTTCCTGGCAACCGGTATATCCACCAGTCAGTAGTTTTGATTGAACCAACTCATGATATTGGAGCTTTAAACGCCCTTCCTTAGACCCTTTAGCAGACAGTGCAGCCTGTTCTCTCTCGCCCTCTACAACTTGCAATTTTCCACTCAGGCCTTTATCAAGAAGGTGCCTCTTATCCCTTATCTGCTTGGACGTTTTAGATGGAATATCCTCCGCAATCAATTGATTAATATAATAATAATATAATACAAGAAACTGATTCAGAGTTACCCACTAGGCAGTACAGGATTTGAAAAATATAAAAGTTAAAACCTAAGGCATCACCAGGTACACCAAGGAAAATGGAGCACAATGGAACAGGGTACCCTGATGCCTAAGGCAATTAGCTGTACTGGAGATCATTTTTGCAGAAGACGAGAGATTCCCTAAGAGCCCAGATGGTGTCCAGTGCACATCACAAATGTAGTTGAGATTTGCATGGCTTGGACCAGAGATGTACTCCCGTTACCTAGCGATGCTGCAATGGAGGGAAGGAGAGAACAAGGCAGGCATGTTGGTCAACAAGCTAAGAATTTATGAGGACACTGTCACCGCCCCTATGTCTCATCCGTGGAAACAAAGCTGGCTGAGCACATCTAGAGCTTGGAAGAGGAAATTGAAGAGGGCCACCAGAAACTGAGAAAGGAAGAAATTTAAGGAAGAAATTTACCATATCTCGCCAGAACCAACAAGAGTCTCTGCCATTAGGAACAGGTGTCCCCCAACCAAAGAGAGAGGATACACTTCACTAGGTAATCTCTGGTTTTTCCTTCAGGAGCATGGAGACGACACCAGGAAGTGGGATGGAAAACTCACCTCCCCCTTAGCAGCCCAGGTACGGGAATTAGAAAGAGAAACATCTACCTCAGGAAGCTCATCTAGAGTCAACGCTGCTCAAGTCTCTCGTGGACAGAACCCCAGATGGTATAGGAATGATAATATGACTGATTCTCTTGAAGGGACCTCGGGAACATATTTATAGGAGGACAGCAACATGTACCGTGACCAGGATTAGAGGGGCCCTGCCTCTAGCCAGGTAGAGGAAAGGGACAATCGGGTCTTTTGGACTATGTGGATCCGATGGCCTGGCACATCTGACCCACAAAAATACACGGCTTTGGTTGACACCAGCGCTCGATGTACTCTGATGCCATCAAGGTATGTGGGAGCAGAACCCATTTCTATTTCTGGGGTGACAGGAGGATCCCAGGAGCTGACTGTACTGGAAGCTGAAGTAAGTTTAACTGGAAATGAATGGCAGAAACACCCCATTGTGACTGGTCCAGAGGCCCCATGCATCCTCGGCATAGACTGTCTCAGAAATGGGTATTTCAAAGACCCAAAAGGAAATTGCTGGGCTTTTGGGATAGCTGTTGTAGAGACAGAAGACATCAGACAACTGAATACCCTGCCTGGTCTCTCTCTGCTGTGGGACTACTGAGAGTTGAAGATAAATAGGTACCGATCGCCAGAGCAACAGTGCACTGTCAGCAATACCGCACCGACAGAGATTCTGTGGTCCCCATCCATAAGATGATTTGTGAGCTGGAGAGCCAAGGGGTGGTCAGCAAGGCTTGTTCATCCTTTAACAGCCCTATATGACTAGTGTATAAATCCAGTGGAGAATGGAGATTGTCTGTGGATTACTGTGGCCTGAATGAAGTCACACCACCACTGAGTACTGCTGTGCCAGACATATTGGAGCTTCAGCATGAGCTGGAATCCAAGGCAGAAAAGTGGTATGAGACCATCGATACTGCCAATGCTTTTTTCTCAATTCCTGTGGCAGCAGAGTATAGGCCTCAGTTTGCCTTCACCTGGAGGGGTGTGCAGTATACCTGGAACTGGCTACCCCAGTGGTGGAAGCACAATCTCACCATCTGCCATGGACTGATCCAGGCTGCACTGGAAAAGGGCGAGGCTCCGGAACACCTACAGTATATTGATGGCATCACCATATTGGGGAGTACAGCAGGGGAAGTCTTCAAGAAAGGAGAGAAGATTATCCAGATTCTTCTGGAAACTGGTTTTGCCATTAAGCAAAGTAAGGTTAAGGGACCTGTTCAAGAAATTCAGTTTCTAGGAGTTAAGTGGCAAGATGGATGTCATTAGATCCCAACAGAGGTAATCAACAAGATCACCGCTATGTCCCCACCTACCGACAAGGAGGAAACCCAGGCTTTTCTGGGAGCTAAAAGCCATCCAGCTGGCTTTGGATATTTCTGAAAAAAAGAAGTGGCTGAGGCTCTATCTCTACACCAACTCATGGATGGTAGCTAATGCTCTGTGGGGATGGCTGGATTGCTGGAGAAAAGCTAGCTGGCAGTGTAGAGGGAAACCCCTCTGGGCTGCTGAGATTTGGCACTGTCTGCAACTCTCTACAACAGCCTGAAAGGAGGTGGTTGTAGTCAGGTGGGGGTTGGTCTCTTTTTCCAGGCAACAACTGACAGAAGAAGAGGACACTGTCTTAAGGTGTGCCAAGAGAAGTTTAGGTTGGACATCAGGAAAAAAATTCTTCACTGAAAGAGTGATTGGGCACTGAAATTGTCTGCCCAGGGAGGTGTTTGAGTCACTGTCCCTGGATGTGTTTTAAAAAGGACTGGACATGGTACTCAGTGCCATGGTTTAGTTGATGAGGGGGTGTTAGGTCATAGGTTGGACTTGATGATCTTAAAGGTCTTTTCCAACCTAGTTTGTTCTGTGATTCTGTGAAATTACCTAACCAATTGCTCTTCTAATTGGACAATATTTGCCAGATATACTAATTACCTGATGTTACAAAATCATATGAATTCAATTCCAGGCATGGTCTTTTGCCATATTATGTACCTAGAGGCTTTCAAGTAAAGGTTTGTTTTAATATTATAATTTTAATGTTATTTGGAAAAGTTCTGTGTTTTTTCTAGGCAACAGTTCTGGCACACCAGACTCAAACCCACAATCCATGACAGATGCCTATACACAACTGCACATAATATAGGAAACAAACAAGAGTTGCTAGAGTATGTATGTGTATGCCTTCATGGATATGATACAATTGGCATCATGGCAACATGCTGAGATGGCTCCTATCACTGACACATTGGAACGGAAAGTTTGAAGCTTTTTAGGAAAGACAGGCTAGGAAGGCAAGGGCAGGGGCAGTGGGGGTCGGCTACAAGCTACGAGATCAAGAAGGTGATATGGATGAAGCCCTCTATATGCAGATGGGAATGGCCATATGTTCACAAGCCCTGGACCTCTGGGTGATTTCAACTGTCCTGATATATGTTGGAGGGACAACACAGCAGGTTACAAGCAATCCTGGAGGTTCCTTGAATGTGTCACTGAACCTTCCTTGAACAAATGATTGAAGCACCAGCAAGGAAAAGTGTCATGCTGGACGGACTTTGTGGTCATCCACAGAGAGGAGTTGGGGGGAAGTTTCGTGGGTCGTCTAATATGCTATTGTATTCTATATCTATCTGTGCCCCAAAGAATTGTTATTGTCTCTTTAAGACTCTCTAAGACTCTGGTCACCTTCCAGAATATGGAACTGGAGAGGAAGGGTTATTTTTTGCCTGTTGCTGTTCTACTTGTTAGTAAACTTTTTTTTCACTTATATGTCAAGGCCCTGCAGGCCCTGCAGGGTTCTGGCCCAGCTATTTTCTTTTTTTCAATGTCCCATATCAGGAAGAGATGAGGCGAGACTTCTTTCAGCTGTTTCAAGGATTGTTTATTATTTCTTATCTAAATTTCAGAAGCACAACCTCTGCTGCTGCTTCCAGGAGTGCAATGGCTGCAGCTTCTGTGTGCAAACAGTTTTTAATACCTAATCACCCAACTATTGACCACTATGTGTTTTATTTTGTACGCAGTATCAGTAATTACAAATTTTATTAACACGTGCCTTCTACCTTGAGTTCCCTCCACCAATCGATAAATCACAGGAAATGAAGACGAAGAAGGAAGAAGAAGGAAGAAGAAGCCAGAGCCAACGCCCTGGTTCCTCCATGTTTCCTGTATATACTGTATATAGCAAAACCTAAAACTACAAATGCACGTTCTGTGGTACACTAAACAAAACATTTTTCATTTCTTTGATGCTTTCAGCTCATCCAGAAGTGAAGGGAGCTTCTCCCATGGACTTAGGTCAAAGGCTAAGTTATTTTGGGGAGTTCTGGGGAAAAATGACCTCTCACAGGAGCAGAAAAAGTCTGGCTTTCCTGGGCTCCGACAACTCCCCCTTCTGTTTGAACTGGAAGCACCTTGTTAGCAACTTTGTCCACATATTTCTGAAAGCAACAAACTATACATGGCACAAAACCCAAACAAATTACAACAACAACTAATACATACATAACTGTTTTTAAAAATTTCTTCCACATTGATGAGAGGTCAAACAGATTGAACAAATCATCCACCCAAGTTCCAGTTTCTTCTCCAATCTTATTAATTCCATATTCCAATTGCCTTATGCTCTTATGAATGGATTTTGAACGATCAGACAAATTCATACAACACATTCCTTCAAATTCCTCACATCCATGCCCATGCACCAACAACACCTAATCAATGGCAGCTGTATTTTGAAGAGTCGCTCATCTCACACTGCTAACATCCGTTAGCAAATCACTCATTGCAAGGGAGACAGAATGAGCATTCTTGCTCAACCAACAGCCCATGTAGTCCAGCTGTTTCAATGCTGCTTCTGCTGCTGCCTGCGGCAAACGCAGAGCTGCAAAAAACCTCCAAGTTGTGCTCCATGTATAAAAATTATCATTACAGTTGGGATCATATCCTTTTATAGGTTTTTTTCCCTCTACCTTTTATTTCTTTCATCAATGTCATGTTGGGCATCAGCAAAGACAGTCTCACAATGCTGCATGGACCACCTGTGGCATTTGCAGGGATTGTAGGCCAAAGTCTGTCCCCACAAATGAAAAAGGTCCCTCTTGGAAATTGCAATGGAACTTGGTTGGATGGTTTGAACATTGTCTTTGTGTAATTACACCAAAATGTTGCATTTTTATAAAACTTTCAATTTGGGGAAACATCAATCATTTGTTTCTTTTTTTTGTTTCGGCCCAGAAAAACCCAATATGATGCAAAAATCCATTTCCATTGAGCCGAAAATTTCCAATTCCTGAGGTTCATAAGGAGCCTCAGGGAGAAATTTGGTCCAGACATCCCATTCATCCACCGGATTCAAAGTAAACTGGAGAAATTTTTGAGGGATGTTGTCTGGAATTGGCTACTTTTCCACTGGCATACCTACTAAACATATTGAGAATGGTTTCTTTGGCTTTGAGGGTGTCAGGCAAATGGTGCCCAAGCCTGATGCATTGGCCAAAGTTTCCCATACATTTTCCCTTGGTTGACTTACTGGCAAAAGTGCTGCAATGAGTGAGACAACAAGGCACAAGTATAATAACTGATCGAATCTCATTTTCAATGGCCTTATTTCCTGCATGAACCCATACCACTTTTTTTTTTCACAGAAAAACACAGAGAAACCAAAATCCCAAAGTCTTTGCACATAGAACAGAAAGATGACAACAATCTTGACCCTGGTTCATGTCTGCGTGCTCGTTTCTCTGTTCCCGGGGTCAGTGTCTGTTTGCTTCTGGACTCTATAGGGTTTCACGTTTCTTGTCGACACCCACTTTGGTTCTCCCCCTGTGGAGACACAAGCATAACCTTTGCCCCCGGTTATTAGTTGAAATGGTCCTTCAATTTGCTCTGTTTCTGGGTTTTTGATCACGACCAAGGGATTTTCCCTCAGTTTTGCCTGTGTATTATTTGAAAAATGCCTGATGATTGGTGGAGTAGGTTCTGCAAAAGAGCCATTTAAAAAATTTAAAACATATAAAGCTTTGTGCAATCACATCTGAGGCGTCACCTCTGCCTCCCCCCTTTTCTGTTTGTCCAAAAGGGATTTCAAAGTTTGGTGTGTCCTCTCAATGATTGCTTGACCTGTGGGAGAATGTGGAATGCCAAAAGTGTGATGGACACCCCATTTCTTCAGAAATTTGTCAAGTACCTGTCCTCAATATGTTGGACCATTGTCTGTTTTCACTTCTTGAGGCACACCCAATGATGTAAATGCTTTCAAAAAAACCTGAAGAAAAAAAGTCCTCATGGGTGTGGCCTCTCTCCTCCCGGAGTTGAAAGGTGTCTGGGGGAATCCCCCTGCAGACCGGTGGGAAACCTTCCAGTGAAGCTGCGATGTTCTGATGCTCCANGTCTGGGCTGGGTGTTTTGTTTTTTTTTTTCTCCTCTCCCCTCTCAGGCTCCGTTTAAAGACATGGAAAGGCATAAAATTCATTTTTTTGGGCATGGGCAGACAATACAGGATAAACCATCAAAGGATAAACTCCAAGACAAAAGTCACTCCAAAACATCCATATGATGGACTATTCTTGCTTCTGGATGTTTCTTCCGTGCTGGTTACAAGGCTTGTGCCACGAACCATTGCAAATCATTGGTGAGTTTTTGAGACCTTGTGGAAGGGAAACCCAATGGTATCTCTGCAGAGGTTCTTGTCTGTTGATGCTTGGGACGGAAAATGCAAACCGAGGAGAATCATCTGGATGNGGAGCATCATCTGGATGAAGCGGATGTTGAAAAAACAGTCCTTGAAGTTGATGATCACATGTGGCCAATCTCTCGGGATCATGGAGAGAGAGGGAAGTCCAGGTTGAAGAGGTCCCATTTCTTCAATGACCTCGTTAATTTTCCTGAGGTCATGAAGAAGTCTCCATGAGCCAGAGCCTTTCTTGCGAATTACAAAAACCGAAGAATTCCAGGGGCTGTTTGTTGGTTCTATGTGTCCTTTTTACAGTTGTTCTTTGACCAACCCTTTGAGTGCACTCAGTTTCTTCCTCTCCAAGGGCCACTGCTCCACCCATACAGATTTGTCTGGTTTCCAGGTGAGCTTCAGCGTGCCGCAGTGACCCCTATGAAAAATCCATTTCCAGTTTCGTGCCCCATTGTGCTAAAATGTCTCTTCCCCACACAGTGATGGATTTCTGCACAATGAAGGGACGAATAATTGCAGTTTTCCCTCCAGGCCCTGAGACAATGACTATGTTCTCACTTTGCAGACACAAGGAGCTTCCCCCAATGCCTGAGAGAGAATTCACAGGAGTTACCAAACTCCAGTCCTTGGGCCAGAAGAGATAGGAAATGACTGTGACGTCTGCACCAGTATCTAGCATACCTTCGATTGTAATTTTTTGGCCATTACAGATTAAATCAGAAGCAATGATAGGTTGATCCCGGCCTATCTGCTTCATCCACGTGGCACGAATCTCAACAGGTTCACCGCAAGGAGGAAACTGTTGACTCAACACTGGCATAATTTTTTCTGTTGCATGAGATGGCAATGCAATGGCCTTAGCTACTGAAGTATTTTCTGGAACGATCAATGGAGGACGTAAAGCTTGAGGTAAAATTGTCAATTCTTCATTTTGATTTGCCGAAATAATTGATGGGTAAACGATGAGTCCTAAAATGCTACTTCCGTCTTTACCTATAATTAAAAATTCTTGTTTTTTCCACGACGTTCCAGTGATCCCTGTGGGTATCACTGCATAATTTCCGTCCATAAAATAAATCATTTTGGAAGTTGCCAAGTCGCATTGTACCCCTGGTGGCAACTGCTCTGGATCACTGGGGATCCTGCAGATGTTCCTGCCACGGGAATCTGATTCACGTTCCACAATGATAGTGCCTCCTGTGGATTCTGAACTGGAGCCATCGCCATCATTTGTGTCATCGCGCGTTGACGACCCGCGCTCTTGAGCGAGTTTCCCGGAAGTGCCAAAGGGCTTCCATCCACATCAGTTTTCGAGCAACATTCCCTGGGATGGTGTCTTCCCTTGCGACATCTCTGGCAAATTTCTGATGTTTTTATTTTTGTAGGTTCTGGGCAATTTTTCTTGAAATGTCCATGTCTGCCACATTTAAAACACTGTCCTCCTGTAAATCTTGTTGCCAAGACCTCTGTAGAATTGTTCTGTTGAAGTGCTAGAATTGAGGAGAGATTTTTTGTGAGAATTTTCACAGTTTCTTCTGCCTCAATCTCCGCAAAATGCTGAACTGTTCCCACTTTGCTGCATGCCTCTGTCATCTCCGCCACGGTGGGTTGACCTTGCAAGGCACTGATGATGCGTTTGCAATCCACGTTGGCATTTGTAAATGCAAGAATTTGAAGCAGATATGGCTTTGCTTTCTCGTCACTGACCTGCCTGTCCATGGCCTGTTTTAAACGATCAAGAAATGAAGTGAAAGCCTCAGTGGGGCCCTGCCGGATATCTGTAAAAATGTTTTCAGGAGTGCCATCTGGAGGAATTTGCAAAAATGCCCTTTGTGCTGCTTCATTGATGTCAGCAAGCACACCACGATTCAAATCTCTGACTTGATCCTCTGGTCTGTCGTGAGGTGCATCTCCTGCCAATTGAGCCACGGTGAGATTTGCATTGGCTCCTCCTTGGTATCTGTTTCTCAGGTCCCAAAGAAATCTTCTCCACTTTGATTCCCAAATGAGAAATTGAGCATCTGTGAGGATCATGGTAGCAATTGTTTTACAGTTATATGGTGTCAAATCACAGGTTGCAAATGTGTATTTCAAAAGCTTTTTAAAATATGGAGATCCAATACCATCATCTTTCACTGCTTTCATGAGATCTTTAATGACATCATAGTCCAGTCGTTTCCAAGCAAGATACGCATTTCCTGCCCCATATACCACTGGCATAACAATGCTGTCTACCAATTTAAATTTTTTTTCTTTCAGTGCTTTCTTTTGAATTTGTTTCCAATCTGTTGCACTGCATATATTTTTTTGAATGAGTTTGAAAAGCTGCTTAAATTCAGCTTCTCCTGCTTGAGGCTTTCGAAAATACAGTTTATCTGAATCATCCTCAGGAGAAAACCCAGTATGAACATCCTGTGCTGGAAGAAATAGGAAAGGAAATAGTGATTTTAAATTTGGATGCTGTTCCAATGCGTAGTCTTGGAGTTGTTGGAAAAGGTATCTTAAGAATTTTTTTGAAAATGGAAAAACAATGGTGCGAGCTGGTTTTCCTTTTGAAGCAGTGATTTTTACAATATCTTCATCTGAACTGTCTGTTTCTGGTTTGTCTGAAATAGGAATTGCTTGATCTCTGAGTTCCTCAAGAGATCTATAACGTTCAAAAATCGGAGTTGTTAATTCTCTCTTTGAAATTTTGCGCTTGTATATTTTTGGAAAATATTCTTGCAATTGTGGTGTTTGGCCACTGGGTGGCGCTTGCTTTGCACTGATAGGTTGCTCTGTTGTTTTTGCTTTTATTTTTGGGCGAACGACTGGGTCCCGTTCTAAATTCAGACGGGTAGGTGACAGACTATCTGAGTCTGAGGTGTCTGAGAATGAGGTGTCGAGCGAAGAGGTTTCACTGTATCTCCGTGTCAGCGTTCCTCCTCTCAGCTGTGTGTTGACAACTGGCAGTGGTGAAACAGCACGTTTGGCATGCGAAGGCATTCGCGGGCTGGCCCAGCCCCGCCCTGCCCGTGGCTGGTCTGTACCTTCCCATTCTATGTCAGAGGAAAGCTGCGCCTCCCGGTCCGCCCTCCTTGACTGCTCACGCCGCTCCTCTCGCTCTGCCCTGCCGACTCTGTCCCTGCCCCTCTTGGGTGTCCGCACCCTGTCTCCGCCCCCCGTGCCATGCTTCCTGGTGCTCGGCCGCTCCGCCCCGCGCCCGGTCTCCGTAGGGCGCATGCGTGCTGCTGTTGCCGCTGGGTGAAGTCGGTCACGCGGGTGCACTAAATTTGCCGCTTCACTTCCGTAGTTTCTGGACTGGTTGTACCGCAGAGTCGCGTCACAGCTGCAGTGCTGCTTGTCCTGACTTCCGGCTCGCCCGTCCTGGCTGTGGAGAAGGGGAACCCTGTATGCCTATTTTGGCTGTTTTGGATTCCACCCCCCCTCTTTCAAGCTGGGTGGGCTGTGCCGGTTCCAGGGCGGGAAATATAAAAGTTTGTGTGTTCTGCAACTGCTGGGCTGTGCGTTCCTCCTCTTTGGAGGTTAACTCTAAAAAAACACGCCCAGTAGGGAGTAAGTTGGAAGCCGAAGTATCTCTCTGTGTGGCCTGGTGATAGAGTAATTTATCAACATCATCCCAAAAATAATCATCATATAAATCTCCAGGAATTACCCCTGGGTAATTTTTACGGATCCAGACTACTAATTGCTTTAGTTCTTTTTTGGATAGTTAATATTGAGTGTTAGCAATCATTTATTCTAAAGAAATGAAATAATCTATGTCCTTGTATTTCTGTAACTTTGGGCCCATCGTGATCACAGATCTGAACCAAACTTACCACAACTTCCCAATCTGTGGATGGGGGGAGTCAGCTGTCTGTGACCTCGGGTTTGGCTCACTGCCGTCCTGGGCTTGCTGCCAGCAGCTGCCAAGGCAAAGGGTCCCACGCACTGGATTCCTTTGCAGAGCTGAGTCAAGCCAAAGGTCTGCGTCTTGCAGGGGTCTCTGATATGGAGAGATCAGAAGAAGACCTGCTGTTTCCAGGGTGCGGTCGAAAGCAGTTGGGCGCCAAAGTGATGGTGCCTTGGGGCCCCTGGCCCAGCTAATTTTTCTTCTTTTTCAGTGTCCCATATCAGGAATGAAGGAAATTAGGCTTTTTGTTGCAGTTTCTCATGTTGTTTATTTTTTCTCAAAGGAGCACATCCTTTGCCTGGCTGTTGCTGCTGTTTTCAGGGTTACAATGGCTGCTGCTCTTGGGAGCAACAGGTTTTTAAAACCTTAGCACCCAATAAATGACAAAAACGCATTCTGTTTTTTCTTTTGTACCAATAACTATTAATTCTTGCTAGCACGTTTCTTCTATATCAAATTCCCTCCACCAATCACCCCATGTTCACCTGACCTCAGGGAATGGAGGGGAAGGAGAAGAAAGAAGAACCCAGAGCCAGCGCCCTGAATCCTCCATGTTTTGCCTCCATTTACCTGTATATAACAAAACCTAAAACTATAAATCTTCAATCTGTGATATCTAAACCACAATCCATTTCACACTCTCGATGCTTTCAATTCATCCAGGAGTGTTGGGAGCTTTTTCCAGGGGCTCAGATCAAAGGGTGTGTTCCCCTGGGGCACTCGGGGGGTTATGTGACCCCTGACAGCCACTGAAAAAGTTTTCCAGCTTTTCTGGATTCCAACACCTTTCCCCCTTCAGGTCTGACAGTCACCTTTAGAGAATGTTCACTTCCCTCTGGATGTTAAAGATGCCGTATTTTTGTTGTTAATTCTGTTAACTGTTCTCTGCTGCAGTACGGAGCGACAAGGAGTCCCCAGGCAGGTGCAAAGGAGAGGCGTTTATTGCAAAAACCCGGCCTTTTTAAGCAGTTAGCAGGTTATCAGTTTATATGGTTTTAAGGCACAACAAACAATTCAACCAACCACCAAACACCATGATGTGAACACGCCACCATCACACAGCATGTCTCTCTAGCCCTATTCCAGCTGAGTCACTCTCCCACAGTCCTCCTTAGCCAAAGTAAAAGGCCTGAGCTATGATTTTACAAAGCCTTCCCTTTACAAGGCTTTACTTACTGGTAACACTCCTCTATATGGCCTACAGCATGTATAGAATCAGGGCTGAGATTTCCAGGGAGACGTGCCCCAGTGGTGGAAAATGCTGCATGGTCTAAGGATATAGTCCAGGCCCTGAAGAAATACTCTGCCCTAATAACTTGGAATTTTCCTCTTGAATAAATTGAGAATCCAGATGAGGAAGAGAAATATCTGAAAGAAAGTTGCAATGACAACTGAAAAGAGAGGCAGCTCATTGCATTGCTCTGGGCCCTGGCTAATGCTTATCACACACTTCTTGATACCTGAGAGCAGCAGGTACAGCCAGAGGGGAACAAACCAGCAGACACCCCGGTCACTCAGGCTGCAGTA
The DNA here is from genome assembly GCA_013396875.1 of Vireo altiloquus. Lineage (NCBI taxonomy): Eukaryota > Metazoa > Chordata > Aves > Passeriformes > Vireonidae > Vireo > Vireo altiloquus. The sequence continues at coordinate 9,185 of VZRF01008111.1, read as the reverse complement.
AAACCAGAAGGGCAGCCTAAGCTAATAACAGTCACCTGTGTCCAGATGAGGAAATGAAAGACCAAATCCTTTCATCCAGTGGATGATTATGGGGAGTGAGGGCCCTCACAGCCAGCACAGGATTTGGAATCAGAAATAATCACAGACTCTTTGTCCTTCAAAAGTCTCCACAGTCTGAGAAAAGACCTCACACGATGGCCTGATGAGTCTACACTGAGCTGGTTGATCTGAGTCTGGGACACTGCAGGTGGTGGTACAATTTTGGATGGTACTTAAACAAGGCACTTGAGATCCCTGTCACATGATGCAGATATCAGCTAGGGGATCACAAGGAGGTTCAAACCTCTCAGCCTCTGGACATGGCTCTTAACAAGTGTGAAGGAGAGATACCTCTGACCAGAGAATCTACAGCTGCAATAAGGTTCTTGGAAGACCATTGAGCAAGGAATCCAACTCTTGAGAGAACTGGCTGTGATAGAGCTCCTTTTTTCAAATGACCAAACCACTAAGAGTCCAGATGTGATAAAATGTACAACACTGATGTGGCTCAAACTTGCATGACTCAGGACACAAGCATACGGCCATGCCCTAGCAACACTGCAGTGGATTGAGAGGGGCAGTATGATACTAAAAGGGTTAATTTAATTTCTACTTTAACTGTGAGCTTTTAGTAGAAAGACACTGCGACTGTGAACTTTAAATAAAGACACTGTGTCTGTGGACCTTTAGCAGAGAAGCAAGGCATGCAGAAATTGCTACTCAAACAAGGTAAAGAGGAGACATCTGGCTCAGGAATACAGCTACAGCCAAAACAAGGACTGAGTTTTTAGGAACCTGGAGAACATGGGAGCAGGTGGGTGCTTCACTCTCACGCAGGTGTAGGGAAGGGTTTCCTCTGGCCAGCAGCGGTGTGATTAAAAGAGGGCTCTAGGAAGCACGGCGACACGGAGCACGGAGACCCGGAGTGGGCAAACAGGGGTGTGGCACGTCTCTGAGGGTGTGGCATGGCAGTTTGCACAGCAGTTCGCACCGGCAGGGCAAGCAGGCAGGGTTTCAGGTATCCTCCTGCTAGAGGGGTTTTTAGTCTGTTTTTCTGTTGAGATTTGGTTGGTTGGGTTTTTTTCAGCAATGGTCTTTACATGATCAAAAGCTATAGCTAGTAAAAAAAGTACCTAGCTGTCGCTGTTGAGATGGACACAACGTACGCAAACTTCACTAATACTCCAGGCAAAAAGCGTCTTTATTACTACAAAGCCTCTTTTATACCTTTTCCCAACATTCGGGCTACGTGTTCATTGGTTCCTAAATACTACATTACAATCTATTGGTTACCTACAGCAAACATGCAGTCTAGAAATAGAATGCCTCCCCTGTGCAGCTGCATGTTGTTTTCCTCTGTTGCTTAGGTTTCTTGCTTCTGTTGACACTAAGTTTCTCACAGGTACACATGGATTGAGCTAAGGTCGATATTGAAATTTGTGAGGCTGTCAGGCAGGCTTGCTGACCTGCTGTTAATTCCCACACATAGCCAAACAGAACCCTTCAAGAAGGATATGTCTGTCCAGACCCCTTTCTGTGAGGAATGTTTGAGCTTGTCAGTAGTACCATCTTGTTATAAAAGATGCCTACCTGAGGTGTGAACAGGGGAACAATCTCCTTTCTCTGGTGGCTGTAAGAGACGGTCCGAAGATCCTTCATCTGCCTCACGATCGTCTCAAGACCCTTTGAAGATCCCCAGCAGACCCTGACTGAAGTGCTGGCCTGGCTGAGGTGGGATGCCTGCCAAAGCGTTGCCTGCAAGGTGTGCCTCACTGAGAACTGATGTGCATTCCCAACGAAATTACTGCAGGTCGTCGTGGACTGCGTTTGTGCTGGCTGCCAAGGCGGAGCAGGACTGCGCTGAAGCGAAAAGGAATGATCTGTCCAGTACATCTGTCCTGTGCCTCGTTATCTGTCCCGTACACCTGTCCTGTACAGGCTCCTCACAACAATGGCAGTGGATTTCCCCACCTTTTGGCCAGCTGCCCCTCGCTTCAGAAAGGACTATAAAGGAACTTTTCGAAGAAATCCTCTCTGAGATCTCCCCACGGAAGAAGACGGACCTATTGGCTGGACCACGAGGGTTCTCGTCTCTTCGTTGGTAGCTATATTCCCTCCCCCTTTTTCTCCTCACTATCCTTTTTACCTCTTCTTTCTCTCTCTCCCCTCTATCGCATAAAGCTGATGTTGGCACAATAAAAGTGCATTGTTGCTTTGATTAATACTGTTTTCCCGTGAATCTTTTGCACTCTCGAGATCAAAGAACCTATCACGACCCCTGCTTGCACTTGCGGATCGTGACAGTGGCGGAGCTTAAGGAGGAAGTAGAAAGACTAAGGAGCATTAGACAAAGTGAAAGGGAAATAGACTTTTAGAATTTCACCCTTCCATCCTTGAGAGAACCTCCCCAAGAGTCAGAGGACTCCCATCTGTAGAGGTTTGACATTTAGATGGTAGTCAATGCTCTGTGGGGATGGCTGGAAAAGTGGAAAAAGGCTAATTGGCAGAGTAGGGGAAAACCATTCTGGGCTTCTAAAGAGTGGAAAAACATCACTGCCCAGGTAGGAAAGCTACTTGTGAAAGTCCATCATGTAAATGCCCATCAAACCAAGTTTTAAACCTACCACACCATGCCTCCTACCATCAGGCAATAGGAGGACAGCTGGTGGATGAAGGGGCCCGGAAATGGGTTCCTACTCGGGATGGTAATAAAAATTCCTCCTGACCCCCATCACCTACCCAGGTGCCATTTCAGAATAGGTATGAGGCCCTGGATGAGGNGAGTAGGTATGAGGCCCTGGATGAGAAGGGTCAGACAGATGACATAGAAGAAAATAATCTGCCCAGTGAGCCTCCCAATTCTACTTTGTCTGTTGGACAGATCACTACCTCTAGCATTACAAAGAAAAGAAGGGTAGTTGTGGTTGGTGACTCTCTTCTGAGGGGAATAGAGGGCCCTGTGTGTCAACTGGACCCTGTGTGTCAACAGACTGTGAGGTCTGTTGCCTCCCTGGGGCCCGTGTATGGGATATTAATGAGAGACTCCCTGGGCTGATTCAGCCCTCTGATTATTACCCGTTGTTGGTACTCCAGGCTGGCAGTGATGAGACTGAAAAGGGGAGTGTCAGGGTAATTAAAAGGGACTTCAGGGTACTGGGTCGAGTGGTTGATAGGGCAGGAGCACAGATGGTGTTTTGCTCACTGTCTTCGGTGGCAGACACAAATGATGAAAGGAACAGGAGAGCCCACATTATCTACAAGTGGCTCAAGGGTTGGTGTCATTAGCAGAATTTTGGGTTCTTTGATCATGGGGCAATTTTCATGGCACCTGGCCTGCTGGAGCTAGATGGGCTCCATCTATCTGTTAAGGGCAAACTATTTTAGCTCATGAACTGGCAGAACTCATTGAGAGGGCTTCAAACTAGGTTTGAAGGGGGAAGAGAATGCAACTGGGCACTCAAGAAGCAGGCCCAAGGGCGGTAAACCAGAGTCAGGGGTGAAATCAGCAGCCCAGCTGAAGTGCATATACACTAATGCATGCAGCATGGGTGTATTTGGTTTGACTGAGGTAGAGTTCACAGCCCTGACAGTGCTGTGGTTTGCATTGGTAGCTGGAAGGGTAACAGACCACTGTTACTGCTGAACTGCGCTCTGCCTCAAACATTCCTTCCCCCATCAAGGGGCTGGGAATGGGCAAGATCCTGGGAGGGGACACAACCATGTCAGCTGACCCAAATAAACCAAAGGGATATTCCCCACTGTGGCAGTAGGCAAACCCACCACGGCCCTGCCATGGAGGGAGGCCTGCTGAGAGATAAGAAGGATTGCACAACCGCCCTGACCAAAACCCTAGATAAGAAAGTAACTTTTAGCTGATGGCAAGGAAAAAGCGACCCACAGTCCTCTGAGGGATTTTATGTAGATCTGTTGTAACCCATTGGCTTGTACCTCCTCACACCCACCTCTGTATCCCTAGAAGAACCCCTGTATTTTCCCCAGATCCCAGGGATTTCCTGTCCCTGACCTCCCTTCGCTCGGTACTTTGCAATAAAGCTACCTCCTGCGGAATCGTGAAACAGGTCCCTCTCTCTCTCCTTCCTGAGCTGGCCTGGGGCAGCCTTGCAGGGCAAGAGCTGAAATCACTAAGAGCTGATTGGGTGCGGCAGGCACCCTACAGAGACGCGCCAGCCGCGGAGGGAAGGCTGCTGGCCCCCTGGAAGGCTTTCTCCAAGGAGATTCCCTCCCTGGGGTGGTCCCGGCTTCCTGGGCCTGAGCTACAGGGCCCCACCTGGCTGCCAGATTTGGTGCTCAAACTGGCTATCGGACCCTAGCCTCCGCCTGTCCACGGCTGCAAGCTGCACCCTCGAGAGACAGGGCTGAACCAGCTGTTCCAGCGCTGATTCCCCCGAAGAGCTCTTCTGCATTGTAGCAGGAGCCTCTGACAGGGGACAAACCGTGACCCTCGCCCGACATCCGGGACTGCACCCCTGAGGAGCGCCTAGCTGGCTGGCCACTTGCCCAGTAGACTTTCTTTTGGACGTCACCGGAGTCTGGCCCGCCTGGGAAAGGCTAGTAAGTTATAAATTCGGAGATTTCTGCGTGCTGATACTTATTCCGGGTCCTTTTTGCTTTTTTTTCTACTGGGTGAGGTGCGGGAATTTTAAAAGGATGGGGACCAAGCTAACGAAACCCAAGGCATCCCTTCCTGAGAGAGACTTATACCCCCTTCTCT
>VZRF01008109.1:79506-110999 GCA_013396875.1 Vireo altiloquus | reverse complement strand
TCATTCTGCCTTTCCTGCTCGGAGTTTAATGCAGGGAGAGGGGCTTGGATCATGGATCCTCTGAGGTCCGTGGGGTGATCCCTGCTGTGGCCTCTGCTGTTCCCTCCTGTCCTCTCCTGCTGCTTGGGAATAGGGAATGTCAGGGATCACTGATGGCTGATGACATTTATCCATCACCTATAGCAATCCCACTCTCACATCCCCTACAAAATCCCATTTACCCATCACCCACACAAATGCATCACCTATGAAATTCCCCTTTATGGCCATTTCCCGACACCTTTGATTCCAGCTGATGGATAAAATCCCTTCCCTTGGTTGTCAAGGTGAAAACCTCGGGAGACTCCAGGGAAAAAGCCAAACCCGGCGAAGGGAAAATGCTCCTGTGCCTGCCGCGCGTTCGAGGCCCCTGAACTTTGCGTTTCTCGAGGGGAGGAAGCTGCGGGTGTCCCTTTGTCAGCCCCCAAAGGTGCAGGAGGGGCCGGGCAGGAGGGGACAGCTCCCTGCCGGCATTCCCCAAAAATCTCCCGTGTCCCTGTGTCAGCCCCCAAGGTGCAGGAGGGGCAGGGAGGCGACAATTCCCTGCCAGCATTCCCGATCCATCTCCCGTGTCCCTGTCAGCCCCCAAGGTGCAGGAGGGGCAGGGAGGCGACAATTCCCTGCCAGCATTCCCGATCCATCTCCCGTGTCCCTGTGTCAGCCCCAAGGTGCGGGAGGGGCCGGGCAGCTGGAAGCATTCCCGATCCATGTCCCGGCGCCGCTGGAAGCTCTTCCCTTCTCCTCCGTGCCTCCATCCCCGGCTCTCCCAGCCCTGCCTTTGTCCCCGGGTCCCCTCCCGGCTCCGGCGGGGGCGCGCGGGGGGGGAGCCGGAATTTCGGGAGCCGCTCCCGGGCGGATGCAGCCCCATTCCCACCCACCCCTGACGTCTCCATGCACCAGGGAGCCGCGGCGGGTTTGATGTGGAGCGGCGGGATTCGGATCGTGTAAATCTTGTAAAATTCCATTTTATGCGGGCAGAGGCACAAAGCCGCCGGCGCTGCGCGGGGCGAGGCTGCGGCTGCTCCTCGCCGCCGGGATTTTCCCGCAGGCAGCGCACCTGGAGCCGGGCAGGGATGGGCAGGGCTGCGAGCCCGTGCGGAGGCACAGCCCCGGGTGGCAGGAGGGACAGCGGGAGGGACGGGAGGAGCGCGGAGCGCTGCGCTCGCCGCTCCCTGTGACCCCCGGCGGGGAGCCGGCAGCGCTTTCCTGCCCTTCCTGCTCGGGCAGCATGGAAAATCCAGGCCTTTTCCCACCGAGCCTCACTCCCTGCTGCCTGTAACCCCTCACCTGGAGCCGCATCCCTGCTGCACCCCGGGAATCTCATCCCTGTGGATGCTCCGCGGGAGGGACCCGCCGGAGGAGTTTCTGCAGCGTCACAAAACTTTCGGCTCCCAAGGAAGGAGGGATGTGACCTGGAAAGGAGAAACAGGAAAAAGGGGATGTTGCTGCAGCTCCGAGAAGCTTTTTTTCCCTCACTGTCTCAGGATCACTGGAAGGGATTATACAAATGAGAGCAGGAAACTGCAGCCAGGGGGGTGCCAGAAATAGATTCATTTTCTCTTTCTCCCGCTAGAAATGAAGAAATTTGGGAATCCATAGAGGCTGTTCCACAGGCACCCCCACTTTTTGCTTCCTCTAGAAAGTGCCATCCACCTGCAATGGGAGTTGCCATGTAATCCCAAAGAATAAAAAAACTCCTGGAAACATCTCCTTGCCGCTGAGCCAACTTGAGAGAGACACAAGTTTGGGATAAGCAGGACATGTCCTGACTCTTCTCGGATGATCGAAGGGAAGGATCAGCCGGGAAGATGTTAAATATTAATGTTTTGCCCAACCGCCGCCATTCGTGGATTTGGTGAGTACGCCACGGGTCTGTCCCGATCACAGCACTTCTGCTGAGCACAAAAGCTTGGAAATCAGGATTTTTCCTGGCTGGAAAGCAAGGAACATGGATAAGCGGGTTCCTGGAGCTGTGGGGTTGTTGGATATTTTCTTCTCCCATCTTCCCTGCTCAGAGTTTGATCTGAGGCGCCCTGGCGATGCCTCCGAGCGAAGGCTGTGGGGACAGGGTGGGGAGAGGATGGAAAACTTCCTATTGTCCTGGTTTCTTTTCCCTCTCAGGTGTTTATGAACCTCGGTTTTCCTTTAAAAATTAATGAGTCCCTAAAACATCCTTTCTCTGGAGTGATTCCACCTCGGCACCTTCTCCCTGTTGCACTTTGATGGGCACACGGAGCAGCCTCTGCTCGGGCCAGGGCAGGGGGAGAGGGAGAGGAGAGGGAAATTCCAGAGCCATTCCCAGGTTGGGATTGGGACATGGCACCAAAACTTCATTTTGTAGGTGAAAATCTGCTGGTGGAGTTCAGGGCTGGAGTCTTTGGTGTGATCCGTGTGGTCTTCCAGTGCGGATAATCTCTGGAATATGTGAGAATATGGAGATAATTTTGTATTTTAAATATTCCAATCCTGCATTCTGGGATCTCACCTATGCACAAATATTCTGGTTTTACCCAGAATTTGCTCTCTGTAATCTCATTAGGGTTGATAATCGTTTCACCGTGGCCCTGGGATGAACCTACAGCCCAATATTTGTGTGTGGGAATAAAAATATCCAAGCTCTGAGTCTTGGAGTGCTGCTGGGGAGGGATTGGGCCGGGTTGGGTTCTCCAGAGCACGTCCTGCTCCTCGAGGAGAGCCCCATGTGCACTTCCAGGGACCAGAGAATGGGAAGGGAAATGTTTAGAGAAGAGGAAAAACGCAGGGCCTGGATTAAAGTCATGGAATGCTGGAATGGGTTGGGTTGGAGATCATCTCATTGCACCTCCAACCATCCCAGGCTGCTCCAACCTGGCCTTGGGCACTGCCAGGGATCCAGGGACAGCCACAGCTGCTCTGGGCACCCTGTGCCAGGGCCTGCCCACCCTCCCAGGGAACAATTCCTTCCCAACATTTCTTCTAACATCCAATTTAACTCAGCCCAGCTTGGAATTTTTCCCACGGCTTCCCCTTGATGTTGTTGGTTTGGTTTGGGAAGTTCCCCCTGAGGAGGAGCCCCAGTAATCTAAAAAGAGGAATATTGGGTGGGAGGTGTTAATTAATTTAGCAGAGTTACAAATGAAGAGGAGAGAGCATGTGGATGAGTTATGGACAGCTGAGGGAATGATGGAAAAAAGCCTTTCCTGTGGAGAAAGGAGAACCAATTTCTGTGCTTTCAAGGGAACAGAAATAATCTCAGCTCTAGGAACCAAAACAAACCCTGAGCAGCCCCGAAATCCCAGCAGGGGAGGTTGGCAGGGATGGGATCTGGGGCAGATCAGAGCCATCAGGGAAGTTCCAGGTGATGAAAGCTGTGGAGCTCGAAGGGAGCCTTGTCAGGGGATGGATTTGGGAAGGAAGGGATGAAGTTATCCCATAAAATCTCCCTTCACCTGGAAACAAAGCCAGTTCTTCACCCCGTGCTGGCCTAGCTTGAGTCAGACTGAGCCTTGCTAATCCTGACCTGCTAATCCAGCTCCTGGTTGCTGTTCAGAGCTCACATCGTGGGTGAGACTCATTCATTCCTGGCTGAAATTTCTGCAGGGATTTCTTTCCTCTGGAAGAAATTTTTGAGCTTCTTCGGAGCTTCTCCCTCCTCTATCCCATCATCCAAAAGGAAATTTTTAACTGGATCTTCCCCTTGGCCTGGGCTTGGATTAGATGGCCTTGGATTAAATGACCTTTCAGGCTCCCTTCCAGACCATTCCATGATTCCATGGATGGCCTTCAGGTTCCGTGTGCTCCCCTGAGTTCAGGAGAGGAGCTGGTGGCTTCCCTCCCCTCGTGGGCAGTGTGGGACACCAGGGGTGCAGAGGGGTGGGAATGGGGCTTGGGAACACCTTCTGGGGATGGAAACTGGGATTGCTCATTCCCAACATTCTCCTGCTGGAGAAATGTGGGAATTCCTTCACAAGGATGGCTCCAAACTCAGGCCTGGCCCCTGCGCTGGAGATGCAGAGGCTGAACTTCGGTGTGGGGGGAGCAGAAACTCGCTCCTGGTATCAAGAGATGGGAGCAAATCCCAGGATTTCTGACAGCTCAGGAATCTTGGAGAGCTGCTCCAGAGCTCCCAGATAGCAGCTGGAGTGGCAGCTCCTCCTGGAATACAAATGGAGTTATCAGTGTGGTGATAACCACGGGATCAGGAGTCACCCTGACCTTGATCCCAGCAGCTCCCCTGGCTCAGGCTGAGATGCTGCAGCTGGATGTGAGGCTGGAGAGCTTTTCCATAATGTGGTACCATAATCATGGAATTGCTGAGGTTGGAGAAGCCCTCTGAGGCCATCAAGTCCCCCAGCACTGCCAAGGCCACCCAGGTGCCACATCCATGTGGCTTTTAAATCCCTCCAGGGATGGGAACTCCACCTCTGCCCTGGGCAGCTGTGCCAGGCCTGGAAAGGAAGGAGTTTTCCCAAATATCCAATCTAAACCTCCCCTGGCACAACTGGAAGCTGTTTGCTGTTGTCCTGTCCCTGTTCCCTGGGATAAGAACCTGACCCCTCCTCGTTTCACTGCCAAATTTCACTTTGGTTTTTATATTGAGTTTCAAAATACTCAGTATTTGCTCTGGGAATTAACACTCCCCAAACCTGCGAGTTAAACCTTCCGGTCACTCGATTTCCGTGGATTTCAGCTGCATCTTAAACCATTTGGGTTTTCCTCATGGATTAATTCCACAGCCTCCCATAAATCAGCAGCATTCCCAGCGAAGCCATGATTTATATGCAGGAGGTAGATGGGAGAGACAGAGCTCTGAAATCCGTAGGCACAATTTAGAAAGGAGAGGCCAAATATTTCTCCTGTGCTCACGAGTGCCTGGAGGAAGCACAAAGAACTCGCTGTGTCTGCAGCAGAGACAATGCCTGCCTGAAAGGGAATTGGGGATGATTAAATTGGGATTTAATTGGCAGCGTTTGGCTGGGTGGGAAGCTGGATGTGGAGGGATTCCTGCGGAGGGATGGGGTTGGCATTTAGTGACCTTTCCCTTCTCTCCAGGCTGGGCTTTTTCAGGTTGTGCCTGGCTGTGTTTTCCTGCTGCTGTTGAAAGGCAGCAGATAAGAGTTTGAGGCTGCTCCTGTTTACGTTTCCATATTTCCAATCATTATCTGCACTTCCAGGGAAAGGATCTGGGGAGCTTCACTGGGATGGGAAACTTCTGGGCCAAGTGCGTGGCTGTCTCTGCCTGTCATGCACACAGAGCTGTTTTTCCAGGCTGTTCCTCCTCCTCCTGCTCCCTGCCTTGTCCAAGAGGTGCAGTCTGAGTCCTCCCTGGCTGCAGGGACCCCTCGGGATGAGCCTGGATGGAGGAGCTGCTCCCCAGCTCGGATTTGGGGGCTTCCAGTGAGCATCCCCTGGGACAGTGACAGCCAGGGATGAGCAGGAAGCCCCAGGGTGACTTTCTCTGGATTTATGTGACTCCAGAAGGATGTGGAGCTGCTGGAGAAATCCAGAGGAGGCCCCAGAGCTGCTCCCAGAGCCCCTCTGGAGCCAGGCTGGGAGAGCTGGGGGTGCTCAGCTGGAGAGGAGAAGGATCCAGGGAGAGCTCAGAGCCCCTGGCAGGGCCTAAAGGAGCTCCAGGAGAGCTGGAGAGGGACTGGGGACAAGGCATGGAGGGACAGGACACAGGGAATGGCTTCCCAGTGCCAGAGGGCAGGGATGGGTGGGATATTGGGAAGGAATTGTTCCCTGGGAGGGTGGGCAGGCCCTGGCACAGGGTGCCCAGAGCAGCTGTGGCTGCCCCTGGATCCCTGGCAGTGCCCAAGGCCAGGCTGGACGGGGCTGGGACCATCCTGGGACCGTGGGAGGTGTCCCTGCCATGGCAGGAGTTGAACTGAGATGATCCCTGACGTCTTTTCCAGCCCGAACCATTCTGGGATCCTGTGAATGCAAACTCAGCTCTCAGCATTTCTAAGTTCGGGGCTTTTCCCACTCCCCCATCTTAGCAGGATTAGGGATGCAGATTCCTGTCCCTAAAGCTTGATCAGGATTTCTTTCCTAACCCTCTTCTGCAGGGGCTAATAACTGGGATATGGATTTCTTTTAGCTCCAAGCTCCCTGGCAGAGGAGGCAATCTCGGGCGCTCCGTGAGCACCACGATGGAAAAGGGATTTCTTTTCTTCTTTCCAGCAGAAAGAAGCAAAATTTAATAAGGAAAATTTGGGCTTCCTGCTGCCCTGGAGTTTGTCACCCACAAAGAATTCCAGAAGTTCAGTGAATTGTTCTGGTTAAACACAGCCTGTGATTCCCAGCTCTGCCCTCCTGAGAGCAGCTCCCCATTCCACTGAGCCAAGCCCCTCAATTTATCCCCTTGGAAGGGGGGAAAAATGGAAGAGCTTTTCCAGGGGCTAACTCTGCTGCAGCTGTTTCTGCCCAGGATAAATCCAGGTGCTCCCTGTGTCTGAGTTCCCTGCCCCACACAGAGCAGGGCAGGTGGATGTTGGGACCTGTCCTCTGCTCCCCACGCCCAAAACTCAGCCCAAGTTTAATCCTAAGACCTAAACAAAGGATTTTCCTGTGCTTTTCCCTGTCCTGATTTCCACAGGAGCCTCCTCAGGATTTCTCTGAGGAATCCAGCTGTGATTAAAACCCTTTCCCTCTTGCAGCCCCAAACCTGTTGTCAGCATCCCTCTCCTGCTCCCTGGGAATTCTGGATTCTGGCAGAGGGATTTGGTGCCTGGCTGCCAGCAGAGCAGAACTTTGGGATCAGGCAGGGAATGTCTTTGCTGCTCGTTTGGGGGAAATGGGAGTGGGAATTGCTGAGAGAAATGGGAATTAGTGGAGGAAACGTGGCTGGGATGAGGTCTCAGGACAGAGCAGATTCCAGGCTTTATTCCCCAAAATAATCTCTGTTTGTGCAGGAACTTCCCAGGCAGATTCTAGGATTTATTCCCCAAACCAGCTCCCTGGAGCTTAGAATCGTGGAGTAATAGAATCATGGAATCATAGAATCCCCCAGGAATCCTGGAATCACAGGATCCTGGAGTCACAGAGCACCTGGAGGGTCTGAAGTGCTCAGAGCACCTTCACTCCGAGCTTTATCAAATGGGATTTTTAGTGAGGGTTGGAAAATCATTCCCTAAACCTCAGTGAAAAGAGCCATTCCATGACCTCTGCAAGCACATGGAGTGTCCTTCGCAGCATTTGCTTTGTCCTGGTTGGGTTTATCACAGAATCCCAGCCTGGGCTGGGCTGGAAGGAGGATCCCATCCCATTCACACAGGGCTGGCCCGTTTGGATGGATCAAAATCCTCCATGAAGGGTGGGAAGAGAGGAAAACAACCCCAGAGAAGGTTCAGGGGAGATAAATCTCCCCCCTCGTTGTGCCGCTGCTGGAGGAGCTGCCAGGTTTTTCAGCCTTTTCCTCGCTCACTTCTCCAGACGTGCAGGGCTGCTCTGAGAGCTCTCGCTGACGTCAATGGAGCGCAGGAATGGGAGCATCCTCACATCCCAGCCCTGCCCTGGCACCGCTCCAGCCCCGAGCTGCTCCCTAAAACCCTCCCTGGCACTTGGGAATCGCTTCTGTCATGTGCCATTAACAGCGGCGGCATTAGGGTTGTGATAAAGTGCTCAAACCCCTCCTCAAACGCTGAGATTTTCATTTCTTCGGGGGAGAAAAAAGCAAATTCCAAAGTGACAAAATCCTTGCTTGGCTTAAAAAAGGCTTTAATAATAATTTCGTAGGGTCTGCTCAGCATTTTGTAGGGTCTGTTTCTCCCCAACCCCAAATACTTGCATGGTTTTGTTGCCTTTTTAATGTAAACTCTCATTTCTAAGTCTCGTTTTTTTTTTTACGTAACTCGAAATTCTAGGGCAGAAAATGCCTGCGAGCCTTTCAGAGCAGTTTGGCTTTTTTTAGCTTTTTGTTGGGAGGAAAAAGCCTGGGAAAAACGTGTTAATTGTCTCAATCTGGGAATGCTGCAAAGGAGCTCAGTCGGGAAGCAAGCTGTGACACTGAGCTGATGAATTCCTGCTGGGAGGCCTCATCCCACAGGTCCTGAGGTTTTTAAGGAGTTGTCCGAGTTGATAAAACCTTTCTGGTTAAATCTAAACACGGAATGGCATCTCCTGAGCCCCCACGGATAATGGGAGTGGGAAATGCTGGGAGAAATGGGAATTAGTGGGAAATGGGAGTGGGAAATGCTGGGAGAAATGGGAATTAGTGGAGAAATGGAAGTGGGAAATGCTGGGAGAAATGGGAATTAGTGGAGAAATGGAAGTGGGAAATGCTGGGAGAGATGGGAATTAGTGGAGAAATGGGAGTGGGAAATGCTGGGAGAAATGGGAATTAGTGGGGAAAACGTGGCTGGGATGAGGTCTCAGGACAGGGCAGATTCCAGGCTTTATTCCCCAAAATAATCTCTGTTTGTGCAGGAACTTCCCAGGCAGATTCCAGGGTTTGTTCCCGAGCAGGGAGGGCTTGGCCCAGCCCCACCATCACCCCTGGGATTGCAGTGGGAATTTTAGGGGATTTTTGCTGTGTCTCCCTCAGATATTCCCATGGTAATTCCAAAGAAACTTGAACAATTCGGGTAAGCAGCAACAAAACTAAACCTGATTCTGTCAGGGTTACCACAATCCCAAAACTTCATAAAAATTCCCACTTTTCTGATGGAAGGTTCCCACAGTATTTTTACCCGGACTGGATATCAGCAGGAAGTTTTGGGTTGCAATCCAAGTGGCACAGGAGGAATTTGGGATTAGGGCGATTCCCTTCCATGTCCTCACTTCCCAGGGAGCTGCTGGATCCCAGGGATTGGGGGATCCTAGGAAATGTCCCAGGCTGTGCTCCTGCTCATTGGGATGCTCAGTATTCCCTGGAAGCTCCAGGATATTCCAGCCTGATGTTTATCCCTGTTTTCTTCCATGGAGGCCATAGGTGTAGGTTTGCTGGTGGAAGGAGAGGGAAGTGAATTAATCCAAAGGGTTGGATTCCTTCATAAAATATTTTTAGAAGCCATGGATGAAACATGATAGGATAAACTCCTGGAGTTATTGCATTATTTGATGATTTTTTTTTGGTAGGAATAGGAAAAAGCAGAGGATTGGGAAAAGCAAACATGGCTGGAAAAGATGCTCAGGTAGTGGTGTAGACTTTTGCTCCCACTGGATTAAACTTTGCTATGGATAGCTCCCAAAAAAGCAGATTTGCCCCATTGGAAGCAGCAGATTCCATGGTGCCCCCCTTGCACTCAGATTTTGGGGGTTTGGGCCAGGCTGGGAAGCTCCAGCAGGAGCCAAAGCCAGCAGCTGGGATCGGTGGGATTGTTCCTGGGAGCCAGGGAATTGGGCGAGGAGCTGCCTTTGGCACACAGGATATTTTTGGCTTTTAGGAGAGCACAAAATACAACTTGGAGTACTCGAGTTGAGGCTCCCGACAGGGGAGCTGTGGCTGGGAGCTGAGGAGGAGAGTGGGCGATCCCAGAGCATCCATGGGATCCCACGAGGACAGGCTGCTCCAGGGAGCCTGGGATCACTGAGGCAGGAGGAAATCAGACCTGCAGGGGGATGAGCAGGACTCCCGGTGTGAAAAGGTGGGAAAATGCTACAGAAACACTTGGTTTGCTGCACTTTGGAGAAGGAGAAGGGCTGGAGGTGGGTAGTGGGAAAGGTGAAACGAGGATGAACCCAAAAGTGTTGGGAATAACGTGAGGAATGATGTGGAGTCTGGGAAGGAGGGTTGGGAGCAGCAGTCTCGGGATCTGGGGCAGCACTGACGTCTGTCCTGGGAAGGCAGAGCAGCTCTCAGGGCTGGGAGCAGCAAAGGAGGCAGCCTGGGGAGGGCTGGGGGGACCTGCAGGAGCCACCCCAGGTGAGATCCCACCTGCAGAGCTGCCCCAGCCCTGGGATCAGCAACAGGAGGATGTGGAGCTGCTGGAGAAATCCAGAGGAGGACATGGAGTTGCTCCAGGGCTGGAGCCCCTCTGGAGCCAGGCTGGGAGAGCTGGGGGTGCTCACCTGGAGAGGAGAAGGATCCAGGGAGAGCTCAGAGCCCTTGCAGGGCCTAAAGGAGCTCCAGGAGAGCTGGAGAGGGACTGGGGACAAGGCATGGAGGGACAGGACACAGGGAATGGCTTTAAACTGGAAAAGGGGAGATTTATCTGGCATATGGGGAAGGAATTGTTCCCTGGGAGGGTGGGCAGGCCCTGGCACAGCGTGCCCAGAGCAGCTGTGGCTGCCCCTGGATCCCTGGCAGTGCCCAAGGCCAGGCTGGACATTGGGGCTGGGAGCAGCCTGGCACAGTGGGAGGTGTCCCTGCCATGGCAGGGGTGGGGGGGGAAGGGATGGGAAGGGATGGGATGGGATTTAAGGTCCCTCCCAACTCAAACCCATCTGGGATTCTGTAATCCAGTTAAAATCTCTACCCTGTGTAATTAGCTATTAGCTACCTGTAAGTGTTCTCTGGCTTTATGTGCCACACCAAAGTGTGTTTGCCACGTTCAGGGAATATCAGGATCCTTTGGGAATTATAGGACAGATCCCCACACGGGGGAGACTGACAATGTCAGGGCTCAGAAAGGCCTTTCCCCACCTGACTTCACAACCTCATTTCCAAACAGGTTCTGTTCTTTCATCTCCTGCTGTTTACGCACATCTCAAAGTGCATCTGCAGCCTTCACCTTCCGACATACCCACTGGGGACAACACTGGGAACATGCCAAGGTTTTTTTCTGGATGAATAAACCCCCTCTCCCTGTGCATTATCACAGAATCCCAGACTGGTTTGGGTCAGAAGGGACCTTAAAAGTCGCTCAGTTCCACCCCTGGTGGGGGAGACACCCTGGGCAGGAACACTTCCCACTGTCCCAGGCTGCTCCAAGCGCATGCAGCCTGACCTTGGGCACTGCCAGGGATCCAGGGGCAGCCACAGCTGCTCTTGGAATACTATTCCAGGGCCTCCCAGGGAACAATTCCTTCCCAATATCCCACCCAGCCCTGCCCTCTGGCACTGGGAAGCCATTCCCTGTGTCCTGTCCCTCCATGCCTTGTCCCCAGTCCCTCTCCAGCTCTCCTGGAGCTCCTTTAGGCCCTGCCAGGGGCTCTGAGCTCTCCCTGGATCCTTCTCCTCTCCAGGTGAGCACCCCCAGCTCTCCCAGCCTCGACAGTCTCTTCCCTTTGGATTCCCTGGATCCCATCCCTGTTCCCTTTCGTTTCCCCGATTCCCCGTGTCTGCTTTTAGCAGTGCTGTGCTCGAGGGCTCTCCTCTGCCACCAGCACCGAAGTGTGGGATGGAGAATCATCCCTGCAGACCCTTGGGGTCGCTTTAACCGCTAACAACCCTATGGGAAGGGCAGCAAACCCTCGGGGGTCGGGCGTGCCCCATTCCCCTCATTCCGGTGAAATATTTTAGCTTTTGTTTAAATCGCCTTTTGTTTTTGTGGCACCTGAGCACTGACCCCAGAGCAGTTCCAGCGAGCAGTGAGCCCCTGCTGGCTGATTTTCCATGCAGCACACACAGGAGCGGGGCTATTCTGGGATCAGATCCCGGGAACAGCGGTGACTCATCAGCTGCAGCAGCACAAGGAGACGAGGAGCTATTTATTACAGCTCTTGCAGGCTGTGAATTCTTCTGAGCAGCGAGTTCAGCTCGGAGTTATGTAATTATTCCTCCTGGATGGTTTCTCTTATTGGTTTGTAATTATGAAATCTTCTCGGCGCACTCCTGGGTTTTAAAATGAACCTCCTGGGAATGAGTTAACGGGAGGAGAAGGGAGAGATTCGGTGCCGCCTTGTTTGTGTGGCTTTGGCAGGGATGTGGCGTCGCACAAACTTCACCTTCTCTCCGTGAAACTTCCACTCGTCATTTCCTGCTTTGGGAAGTTTGTGAACAAACATTTGGGGTGAAATCCTCTGCTCTTGCAAAGTGGCAGGAAGGGAATTCCATGGGGGAGTTCCCGGCTCATTGGGTGGGAGAAGGGCTGGAGCTGTTGGAGGAGTTGTCCTTACGCGTCCCAAACTCCAGCTCTTCCCAGAGAGGGATTAGCAGATCCAGGAGTTTTTAGGGAGGGTTCTCTGCCCTCCCCCAGCTGGCCTTGTTTCCATAAACAGCCGGCATCGCCCCTCCGTGCTCATCCCGGGAAAAGCATCCTCCCCAAAGTGAGAGGAAGATTATTGGCAAAACGTTTTCCTTTAAAAAGAGAGGGAAGTGGGTGTGAAAGCCTCCCCGAGGCTCCTGGAACAGCCTGGGCGTGGTGGGAGCCTGGAGCTGAGCTGGGGATGCTCCTGGTGCCACCCACAGCCCTTGGAGCAGCAATTCCCAGCCTGGAGCAGCATTCCAGTGTCCCTTTCCAGCCACGTGGGACATTTCCTCCCCCCCATGCTCAGGGGAATCAGGATCCTGCTCCAGGGCATCCCTGAAAGCAGGGAATTGGGGATCTGTTGAACCTCACCAAAGTTCTGGCTCCTGACAGGCTCCGCTCGTGGTTTGCTGAGAGGTTTGGATAAATATTTCTTAGTTGTAATCCCCATTAAAAGAGAAAAAAAAGCCATTTATAATCTCCGAACTGTGCTATAAACTCATCACAGCCTGAGTATTGCAGAAGTTTCACAGAGGCTGAGCTGGCAGAGCTCTTGGAAAGCTCTAAATCACATTTTAGCGTCCGGTTATCTTGGGGAAGTCTGTTCTTTTTTACACTGCTCGTGGATAATTTGGCTTTAATCTTTATTCTCTGCTCTGTTTGGACACTGCTGGTCAATTTTTATCACTGCCTTGGGAAGAGATGTGTAAAGATGGTTTAGCAATGAGTTTGGAAGGAGAGATTAATCCAAAATCTGAAGGCAGTGATGGAATGAGTCTGTCTGAGGTGCATCATTCGAGATCCTGGTGGGTGTTTCAAATTAGATTGTTTTATTTTCCCAAGATCATGTAGGATCATGGAATTGTTGAGGTTGGAAAAGCCCTCTCAGACCATGGAGTCCAAGCATTCCCAGCACTGCCAAGGCTGATGTCCCCAAACCCACAGGGCTCTGAAATCCCTCCTGGGATGGTGACTCAGCCCTGCCCTGGGCAGCTGTGCCAGGAAGGAATTTTCCCGATTTCCAGGTGGGTAAGGAATGAACCATCCCAGTCCTGATGGAGTGAGAGCCCCTGATCCCAACTCTTGTTCTCTGGGAGCCGTTCCCTGTGCCAGCCTCTTGTTCCCTGTGCCAGCCTCTTCTCCCAGCCTCAGTGTCCCCTCCCCGCCTGTGTCCCTGCTCCAGAAACCCCTGGAACATTCCTTGGCCTCGGCTGGGGTGGGATTAGGAGGATGGGAACAAGGCAGGCTGAGTTCTGGACAAACTTTACCGGAAAAACCCCGAGGGGAAGATCCTGAAGGCAGCAGGAGGAAGCGCAGGCAGGAATTTCTTCTAACTCATCCCCGTGTCGGCTAAAAGGAGAATTCCCACACACGTCAGCACTTCCCGGCTCCGGCGAAAGCCCCGGGGGCGTTCGGGTGACATCACAGGGATCGGGAATGAATTCACGGCGAGGGTGACGCCAGGGAAAATTCCGGGATTTGCTGAGCCGAGCCTAGCAAAGCGGGGCAGGGAGGGGCTGAGCGCGCAGAGAGGCTCCGTGCGTGTCTCGCTTTGGTTTTGGGAACAAAATCTTCTTGTTCTCCCAAACAAACATTTCCCGGTGGTCCTGAGCGAGGAGCAGCCAGGGGTTCTGTGGTTCTGTGATCCCAAATCCTTGCTGGTGCTGGATAAATTCTCCTGTGGGATACTGGGAGGGGGGAGAGCAGCTGGATGCCAGCTGTTGGCACTTAAAGACACTGGTGAGGATGGGGATTTATGGGGCACTGAGGGGGAGGCTCTGTCTCTACCTCTCCACTTAAGTGCATTAAAGGACTTCTGGAAAATCCAGAGAATAAATGTTGGCTGGAGGAACAGAGGTCTGAGAGTGAAGGCTTGAAGTGGGGCTGGGTTGAATGTCCCAGTTTCCCTCAGATCACAAAAGGCTGCCGACATTTTTCATCCATGAAGACAGGGAATTGTTTGGAGTGGAGGCTGGAAGAACAAGCTGACCCCCTTTTGCTTTGCTGCGTTCAAATTGTGCAGCCTAAGAACCATTCCATTAAACCCAGACCAGTTTAAACTCCAGGTGAGAAAGCCCAGTGATGACAGGTGGAATATTATGAGTTTATTTCAGATTAAAAGTGTGAAAAAGTGGATTCTGGCAGAAAAAAACAGCCTGTTTTCCTGAGGAAACACAGGAAAATTGCCAAAGCTTTAAGAAAAGTGTCACCTTCCGTGAGGTGATGTCACACAGGAGCTGTGGGGGCAGAATTGTGTGAGGATGACAAAGGTCAGCTCATCTTCACTCAGCCTGGGAGGGGCTGAGGGGATGCATGGGCAGGAGGGAACATCCATGGAGTCATGGAATCATCCAGTGCCACCCTGCCATGGCAGGGACACTTCCCACTGTCCCAGGGTACTCCAAGCCCATCCAGCCTGGCCTTGGGCACTGCCAGGGATCCAGGGGCAGCCACAGCTGCTCTGGGCACCCTGTGCCAGGGCCTGCCCACCCTCCCAGGGAACAATTCCTGCCCAATATCCCATCTAAATCTCCCCTTTTCCAGCTTAAAGCCATTCCCTGTGTCCTGTCCCTCCATGCCTTGTCCCCAGTCCCTCTCCAGCTCTCCTGGAGCTCCTTCAGGCCCTGCAAGGGCTCTGAGCTCTCCCTGGATCCTTCTCCTCTCCAGGTGAGCACCCCCAGCTCTCCCAGCCCCAGAACAGCTCCTTGGATCTTTATGGAATAAGAGATGGAGCTTTTAAGTATTGACCAGCCCCTCATGTAACCCTTCAGTAAACTCTGGAATTCCATCCTCCCTTCAGAAGAGGTGGAATTTCTCAGCTGGTGCTGCAGGACTCCGTGTGGCAGCCAGCACCACCAGCCCAAATCCTGTCTCTCTCTGCTTCTCCCAGTTTGTGGATTCGCCACTCACCTATTTTTATGCAATTTAATATCTTTTCCGTGGCTTCATTCTCTCTCCTGTTGTTAGGGAAGCAGAGGAAAAGCTCTCCTGGGCATGAATGAGGAGCTGTGTAATGGCTTTCAACGGCTCCATCCAAACCATTGTGCTGTGCCTTGTGAATATCTATTTAATCAGTGCTTTAAAAAGAGCTGATTTGTGCTAAGTGATTTTTCTTTCTTAGACTGCGGCAAGAATCTCATCTTGTGAAGATGCAGCCTGGCTATTCCGGGCTTCAATGGCTCCATTGAGCTGGGAAGAGGTTCAAGTAGCAGGGATCCTGTTCAGATGAGTGTGGAGCTGCTGTGAGGAGGGAGCACTGCAGGATGCTGTGCTGGGGTGGAGTACCAGGCTTTATTAACTCATCCATCCCACTCGAGGCAATCAGCAGCTCCTTTCTGTGTTCTGCTCCTCTCATTTGCTGTGCTTTGGGAGTTAGGCTAGCTCAGGGTGTCTTGGAGGCAGCCTGGTTCCAGCCCTCGCTCCTGGAGGGAACTTTGCTCCGTCAGCCCTCAGCCAGAGCAGTGGGCACTTGAGGTGGCACTGCTGCCTCTGTGCCCCCTCAGGTGGCTCTCACCCCCTCTGTGTCACCAGTGTGTCCATGGTTACATTCTCTGGCCATCTCTGGGGCTTTTTGCTTCCCCCTCATGAAAAGGGATTGGGGTTCGTTGTGCCTTCGCTCCTGGCAGGTACAAATTCAACCAGAATTTGGGGTTTGTGACTTAACAACACACAGAGAAACATCGATGGCTTTAGGTTCAATCCCAGAGAACATTTCCTACAAAGCACAGTGAGAAGCTGTCACAGGCATGTTGTGAGCAGCAATAACCCTTTCAGCGAGGCAGGGCAAGCCCTGCCCAGCTCCCCAGGCTGGCACACTCTGTTCTCCCCTCAGTGCTGTCACTGAACCCTGCATGGCCTCTGTGCCAGCTACAGCAGCGCCTGGGCAGGAGGCAAATGATGTCTTAAATGGCTACCTGGAAACAGAGAGCAGGAAGGAATAAGGGAATAAAGGAGGGATTGATTGGAAAGGCCTTCAGAGGTCACACTCTGGGCTCCAGAGGCTCCTGCCTCAGTGCATCCCAACATGGACAATGACAGCTCCCGAGTTCTTCCCACTTTGATATCAGCATCAATTCCCCAAGCAGAAGCCAGGCAAGGATGGAATTTGCCCAAGCTTGCCCCCCTCTCCCCAAGATGAAGGTTTGCAGTTGTTGGGCCCAGGAGGGTCTGGGTGTCCTTGGAGAGCGAGCTGGAGAGGCTTTNAGGGTTTTGTTGCCTCTCCTGCCACTCAGCTTATCTAGTTTGCTCCTCACATGATGGCCAGCAGGCCCTGGCTATCTGTGTGCCATTTGCTGTCCCCTGCTCAGATGTTCTGCTGGGTGACACCAGGCTATTAATAGAGGGTGTCACGATGGATTCTGGCTGAGGGATATCAGGAGAATCCTGTTGTTTGTGTCCCATGCTGGCTCTGGATGTTGATGGTTCGCAGACTCTGCCAGGGCTGGCACTGATCAGCCTCTTGGCCAGCAGCCAGCCCCAGGAATGGCCACAGAGCCCCACAAAGGGTTCCTGGCACCAGGAGGACAAAGGAGATGGATTCCTGCTGGAGGCAGAGCTGTGGCCCAGGGACACAGCCAGGTGGGTTTGGAATATCTCCAGAGAGAAGCTCCATGACCTCCCTGCCCTTCCAGTGCTCTGCCACCCTCAGTGAACAGAAGTTCCTCCCTATGTTCAGGTGGAACTCGTGGCTTAGTTTATGGCCTTTACTCCTTGTCCTGTGGCTGAACACCTCTGAAGGGTCTGGCACCATCTATTCCAGCAGCTCCTCACCAGTTTTTTATCAGCTCCACCAGTTTTTATCAGCTCCTCATTCATTTCAGGTGTTTCCACCAACTCCTCACCAGTTTCAGGTGTTTTTGTCAGCTCCTCATTAATTTCAGATGTTTCCACCAACTCCTCACCAGTTTCAGGTGTTTTTATCTGCTCCTCACCAGGTTTAGGTGTTTTTATCTGCTCCTCACCAGTTTCAGGTGTTTCCACCAACTCCTCACCAGTTTTGAGTTTTTCCAGCAGCTCCTCATCAGTTCCAGGTGTTTTTATTAGCTCCTCACTAATTTCAGGTGTTTCCAGCAGCTCCTCACTATTTTCAGGTGTTTTCTCTCCTCTGTTCCATCAGTGAACTCAAACATCTCTTCCTCCCCCTGGCAGTGACCCCTCAGTGCCTCCTCTCCAGGTTTCACCACACCGAATGTTTCCACGCAGTGAGTCAGTATTTTTAAATGGATCCACTTTGGCCATCGATTACCTCTGCCCACTCCCTCTTCATTAGCTCAGGTCAAACCCTTTATCAATACCCTAAAACACCCAGGATGGCTCAATTCCTATTAGCTCGGGAATGAAGCTTTAAGTGCAATCAGATACAATGATTTTGTGCCAGGCCCACACATTTGTGCTTACTCACACTGCAAACTTCACCTTCTGCATAATTAAGCAGTAATTAATCGTAGCAAGTGCTCTGCTCATATTTATTCCAAATCTCCAATGGCTGTGGCTGCTTTGTTGCCTTGTTTGAAGCTCCTGGACTTGATGACTCGTTTCAGATTTTAGTTTTGGGCTGCTTTTGCTCAGTGCCCCCACATCTCTTATTTCTTTTGAAAAGCTTAATGGTTTGGAGGAAGTGACTCCAAAACAGTGATTCCAGCAAGTGATTTTCAACATGAAACAGAGCTTCTAAGGGATCATTAATTAAAGAAGATCAAAATGAGCCCTGGAGCAGGTCTGGAGAAGTTTTGCAGGTCTAGGGAACATTAGCAGTGTTATTAAATGATATTTTGGGTGCCAGCAGTGCTTTATCTGCTTTCACATCAGTGAAATCATCCCTTCCCAAGGGGGTTTTTAGGAGCTGGTGGAGGTGGGGAGGCTGCAGGAGCCTTTCCATGATCACCTGAGGTAGGGCTTGAGCAAGGAGATGATTTGGCAGGGAGAGGATGGAGACTGCTGCCAGCACCGACGTGTTCTGGAGGAGTCACAGGGGAGTTGGGAAACCGGGTGGAGAGGAAGGGACAAACTGGGTGTGTGAGCTCCAGGGATGGAGCGGAGATTCCTGCCGCAGGGAGAGCGGGAGAGCTGCGGGGAGGATGGGGATGAAGGGTTTGGGAGGTTTGCTTTGGATGGAGGAGCTGGAAGGCTGCTGGGNAGGGCTTGAGCAAGGAGATGATTTGGCAGGGAGAGGATGGAGACTGCTGCCAGCACAGACGTGTTCTGGAGGAGTCACAGGGGAGTTGGGAAACCGGGTGGAGAGGAAGGGACAAACTGGGTGTGTGAGCTCCAGGGATGGAGCGGAGATTCCTGCCGCAGGGAGAGCGGGAGAGCTGCGGGGAGGATGGGGATGAAGGGTTTGGGAGGTTTGCTTTGGATGGAGGAGCTGGAAGGCTGCTGGGAGGGTTCAGGGGGAGCCTGTTGTTGTGTGTAGGGGTGATGGTGTTCCCACGGGGTGATGTTGTTCCCTCCTTCCTGAAGGGCTCCACAGCTGTCAGTCCTGCAAGGATCGAGATCCTGAGCACACCTGGAAAATCCACAGCCCTGTGGTTGCTGCCTGACCTCACCATTCGGCACAAACCACGTGACATGTGCTGTAGGATTTTTAGGCTCGCAGTCACTCCTTTAAAAGGTTTTGTCCTGTTGCTCCCCACCTCTGCCTTCTCTCCACGCTGGAGAAGCTTTTCCTTCTGCTAAATCCAGTTTGCTGTCCTGAGTGATTAAAGCTCCTTGCAGACCATGTGATTTAACAGCAGACAATCGAAATCTGGGCTTTAACTTGACCCTCTTTGCCCTCCTTTTGTTTTGCAGCTGCCCGAGGAGGAGGGGAGGGGGTGTGGGCAGCCAGAGCCTCCCGCTGAGGGGTCCCTTCCGCCTCCCTGGCACAGGAAAAATGCAAATTTATGGAAATAGCGTCTGGGCCGGCAGGCTTTGTGCTCCCTGGCTCTGCCTCTCCCGAGCTGGGCTGGGCAGTTCACAGGATCGTGGAATCCTGGAATGGTTTGTGTTGGAAGGGATCCGTCAGCTCATCTTCCACTGTCCCAGGCTGCTCCAAGCTCTGTCCAGCCTGGCCTTGGGCACTGCCAGGGATCCAGGGGCAGCCACAGCTTCTCTTGGAATACTATTCCAGGGCCTCCCCACCCTCATAGGGAAGGATTTCTCCCCAATATCCCACCCATCCCTGCCCTGTGGCACTGGGAAGCCATTCCCTGTGTCCTGTTCCTCCATGCCTTGTCCCCAGTCCCTCTCCAGCTCTCCTGGAGCTCCTTTAGGCCCTGCAAGGGCTCTGAGCTCTCCCTGGAGCAATATTCCATGAATTACACTATTAATCCCACCAGGAATATCATCAAGTTGGTGTTTACCCCATCACTCCCACGGGAAAGCTGTTCACTGCTCTGGCTGCTCTCGAGGCACAGATTTCCCTCTGATTTCCAACCTCAGTTTATTCCTGTCCATTCTATCCCCTCTTGTTTTCACATCCTCCTTGTCCTGTGGCACAAAGATCCTGTTTGCTTTGGTGGCCTTTGCCACTTGTCACCCCTCCATGGGGGAACAGCAGGTGCCATTCCCAACATCCCTGTGATCCAAACCCCTCGGACAGAGCAAACACTTTGTGCCGAGGATTTTCCATCCTGAATATTTTCCCCTCAAACAGCACCAGCTGCTCGCAGTTTGGATGAGACAACTTTTGCATTGAGCTTCTGCTGGCCCTGAAATGATCAATGAGAGCTATAAAAAAGATTGCCCTTGGAATCACATCCGTGGGCTCTGGCATTTGCTATCCTGGTGTCCTTTCCCATGGATAGGAAAGATGGAGAGTGCAGGCATTTGAGGGATGTGCAGCAAGGAAAATTTTGCTGAAATGTATCCAACTGGATTAATTCTTGTTAAAGGCCCATTCTCCAAAGGATTTAACGATCTGAATACCATCTTAGGACATTTCACTGTCTTTTTACTGACAGGCTCCACGGATCCCAATTATGGAGATAAATCCAAAAACCAGGTCAAATAATTATTCCATGAATCAGGTGGAAAGGCTGGATGCATTTCCAAGCAGCACAGTACCCACTGCTGGACTTTTGGGTACGGTGGAAGTGCTGGGAGGACTTTAAAACATCCGTGCAGGAAATGTGTAAATCTTGCACCTCAAAGGCTGCTCGGGTAAAATGGAAACTCTGTGGTGTCTGTGAGTTGTCACCACGGTTGTCACTTTGTTCTTGTCTCTGGCATGGCTGATGGCAGATGAGAGGAGCTCTGTGAAGTGGGGCTGGACGGAGCAGAGCAGCTCTGAGCTTCCCCCCTGCTTGGAAAGGCAAAAGTGCCTCTGGAATCCTGCCGGGAGAGCCTCTGTTGAAGGGCAGGATGGGATAAAGGCTGGCTCTGGCAGCCTCCTGGTGCTCTCTGCAGGTCTGGGAATGCTTTCCTGAGTGCTGGAAGCAGAGCTCATTTGTGGATGGGACCCTTGAGACCCCTGCTGAAGGCTTGGCTTTGCCTTCGCTGCTCTGGGAGGGGAGTTAAGTGCAGATTGCACTTAAGAAGGGTAGGAGATGCTTGAAGATGCATCAATAAAAGATGGGATATAGGACTGGAATTCTTCTCTTGCCAGTAATATCCCAGTGGGGAAAATGCAGGGTTGGACCCCATGTTCCTGTTTGTTGGGTGGAATTTTCCCCCCAGGCAGGTTCTGGGCAGGGATCAGGGCTTGTCCAGAGGCAGAAGGGCTGGAAGGTGTCCTGGAGCCCCACCAGAAGGCAGTGGTGTCCCTGTCACACCAGCCAGGCCACCACGGGCAGCCTCCCCCACAGGAGGCAACACCCTTGTGCTGCGGGCTGGGAGAGAGCCTGGGAAACACCACAGGGCTTACCTGGGGCTGGGAAAGCTGGAAGAGCTGAAGGGACACTGAACAGAGCAGAGCAGCCAGTCCAGGTTGGGATAAACACTGCCCTGGAGCTGGAATGGAAACATCTGTGGACAGCAGCATTTCACGGAGCAGGTGCTGCCAAAATGCAGCATCTGGAGCACCAGGCTGTCCCTGTGCCACCTGTGCCACTGGCCACGAGCCATTCCAGACTTTCCAGCTGGGAAAAGTGGCAGTTTTCCCCCTGGGGAGGCTCAGCTGGGTTCTTCCATGCAGCAAAAACACAGCTCATGTGCTGGAGGTTTGGTTGGTGAGCTGTGGGTGCTGGGCAGGAACTCCTGGAGGGTGAGGAGAGCTGTCAGTGCTGCACAGGGAGGGGCAGCAGAGAATCCTGGGCTGCTCTGGTTTGGGAGGCACCTTCAAGCTCATCCCATCCCACCCCTGCCATGGCAGAGACACCTTCCACTGTCCCAGGCTGCTCCAAGCCCCATCCAGCCTGGCCTTGGGCACTGCCAGGGACCTGGGAGCAGCCACAGCTGCTCTGGGCACCCTGTGCCAGTTGTGCTTTGTTATACCTTAGCTGGGCAGGAAGGGAAGCAACTGCTCCATCAGTTGTTAGCTGGAATATTTTCAGGAGGAAAAAGCCCTTAGGAAATGGCATTGCTACCTGTGTTGGGAATGATCACTCTCACATCCATATGTCTTTCCAAGCTCTGGAAGTAAAAACAGAGGTGAGGTGTCTGCTGTGTTTGCCTGTGCCTTGCATTTTCCAGAGATTAATGGCAGTGAACCATTGGAAGAGGATAAAATAGCCCTGGATGTACATTTGGGAAAGTAACAACTGGATTTTTGCACTCAGGATTCCTTCTCTGGGGGACTTAAACAACTCCATGATGTTCCCTTGTTACACGATAGTGTCGAGCTGCTTATCAGTGGTAAACATGAAAAGGATTAAGGTTTTTGGAACCCTTTGCACTAAGAGAGAATCCAAACTCATTTTTACCTCCTGCTGTACTTTTCCAGCCGTCTCCTAATGGCTGCTCCAACCCTTGCACGGTGCTGGATGCAATCCTTGCTGTTTGCTGTGCAAATCAGGAGCCTCCCCAGGGTGCTGCTGATGAGTTCTGAGAGCTGGGAGAGCTCTGGAGGCTAATTTTTGTCTCGAGGCTCTGCTGAAGGTGGATTTGGGTTGCAGAGGGAGCAGCAGCAGCTCTCAGGTGTGTTTTGGGCTCTGGGTGTGAGCAGGGCAGGTTGTTCTGTCTCCGTTGTACCCATTGAGCAGGAGAGCAACAACAGAGAGTCAGTTACAGACTGGTTTGGGTTGATAGAGACCTCAAAGCCCATCCAGTGCCACCCCCTGCCAAGGGCAGGGACACCTCTCACCAGCCCAGTTTGCTCCAAGCCCTGTCCGACCTGGCCTTGAACTTCTTTATTCAGAGATTACAAAGTCAAGTAAACACATATTTTTGCTTCTGGATACATGCAGAGGCTTAATGATGTGTTTAGCAGCAGCTGACAGTTTCTGTTGCAAACACTTCAGTCAGTGCTGCCGGGTTCCTGTGCCAGGCAGCTGTGACAGCACAGGGAGAGGCTGCAGGGGCTGTGCTGGCTCTGGGTGGGGACGCTGAGCTCTGGAGATCACAGGATCCTGGAGCCACAGAGCACTTGGGGTTGGATGGGACCTTAAAAATCATCCCATCCCACCCCTGCCATGGCAGGGACACCTTCCACTGTCCCAGGCTGCTCCAGATCCTGTCCAGCCTGGCCTTGGGCACTGCCAGGGATCCAGGGGCAGCCACAGCTGCTCTGGGCACCCTGTGCCAGGGCCTGCCCACCCTCCCAGGGAACAATTCCCTCCCAATATCCCATCCATCCCTGCCCTCTGGCACTGGGAAGCCATTCCCTGGGTCCTGTCCCTCCATGCCTTGTCCCCAGTCCCTCTCCAGCTCTCCTGGAGCTCCTTTAGGCCCTGCAAGGGGCTCTGAGCTCTCCCTGGATCCTTCTCCTCTCCAGCTGAGCACCCCCAGCTCTCCCAGCCTGGCACCAGCCCTGGAGCAGCTCTGGGGCCTCCTGATGTTGGGTCCCAGAACTGGAGGCAGCTCTGCAGATCAGGAATCACATGGATAGAAAAGTTAGGAGCCACATGAGGGAGAAACCCAGCAGAGGGATTTGAACTTTTAAGAGGTTCCTGAGAGCAACAATGTTTTCCATAAGTGGGAGAAGGTCGGGAGGGGAAGAAGGTTATGGAGCTGTGAGCTGTCTCCCAGGGGAGCCCTGTGCCCGTGCCAGGGCTGGGCTGGACTCCGGGTGTCCCATCCTGGGCCATTAAGTGCTGATGGTTTCAAGCACAGCCCTTTCCACATGGGAGATGATTTAGGAAAAGCAGCAAGCTGTTCTGATAATGGGGAACAGGTGCACAGCATCAGAGGGCAGCCAGGCAGTGTAAGAACAGCATTTTTCCTCACTTATGGTTTTAAGAATCCTCAGGGATGTCTTGGCGAGATTCATGAATCTCAAAAAGGATCTTTATAATTAACAAAGTCTGCCCAAACCTCTGGAAACATTTTGGAAGCATATTTGATATCATAAAGGTGATACCATAGTTAGGAGATGGGGAGTGATGTCCTCAGGAATGACTCTGGGAAGGCAAAGCAGATGGTGAACCTTCTTGGAGAGTCAGTGCTGTCATCCTCGGGAAAAGTGTAAATTCCCAACATAAACAAAGATCCACGAGCCTGCCTGGGCTGCTGGGCTGAGATGTGTTTGTGTTTCATACTCCAGGGCAAACCGTGGGGCTGCACAGCTCTCGTGGAAACCACTTGACTTGCAGTGACTGTTCGAATGACTCTGAATTACATCCAAATCACATTCCTGGTTTTCAATCGTTTTGCCTAATTTTGCCATGCTCCAGGATTACTGCTGGGCAGTGCTAATGCAGGGACATCAATTCCTGGTGCTGGTGAAGGGTCTGGAGTGGAAATATGAGGAATGGCTGAGGGCACTCAGCTTGTTCATCCTGGAGGGAGACTCACCAGGGTGTGGAGCTCCTCCCGAGGGGAAGTGCAGGGGCAGGCGCTGATTGATGCTCTCTGACCAGGGGCACGATCCCAGGGAACGCCTGGAGCTCTGTCAGGAGGAGTTTAGGTTGAATATCGGGAAAGGTTCTTCCCCCAGAGGGTGCTGGCACTGCCCAGGCTCCCCAGGGAATGATCCCGGCCCCGAGGCTGCCAGAGCTCCAGGAGAGCTTGGGCAGCGCTGCCAGGGATGCCCAGGGTGGGAGTGTTGGGGTGTCTGTGCAGGGCCAGCAGTGGGATCGGTGATTGCTGCGAGTCGCTTCCAGCTCAGGCTATTCTCTGATGCTGCAGTTGTTACAGTAACGCCGCAGCACCGAGCAGTTGGGGGTTGCTGTTAGGATTGTCTTTGTTTGCAGAGTGACTCACGGAGCCTCGCCGTGTTGTACACTGATTTCTCCTGGCTCGCCGTTGTCTGTTCATTGCCGTGTCTCAGCGCAGCTTCGCACAGGTCCAAGGCCGCTGCCCGCTCGCAGCTAACTCCTGCCACCTGCCGTCTCCTTCCTTCCTCCTCGCTTCCATAAGATCCCGGCTTGTTTCGGAATGCTGAGGGATAATAGAATGGAGCTGCGGCTGCCCCGTGGCTTGTGCTGAGCTTTGCCGTGCAGCCGCCGCTGCTCCCTGTGCTCCACCATCCCATCGGCATCCCAGGCAGCCTGTGTGGAGTCCGGAGAGAAATCCAGGGAAAGGCTGCCGTCCTTCCCAGCTCTGCCCTGCTGAGAGACAGGACTGGCTGGGCTTAGGCCCATCCCGAATGGAGTGTGGAGTCACTCGGTTTGGAAAAGATCTCCAAGAGTATCAAATCCATCCATTCCCTCCACTGCCTCATGTCCCCGAGTGCCACTTTGGCTTTTAAATCCCTCCAGGAATGGAGACTCCACCGCTGCCCTGGGCAGCTCTTCCAGTGCTGCTGTCACCTTTCCTCCTCCGGAGCCAGCGTGGCTCTGGCAGGGCTCAATTCCCTGGAATGCCCTGGTGCCACCCCTGAGAGTGCCCAGCACTGGGGAATGTCGGTAAATAGATCTGATAACACAGGTTGGAGGCAGGCGGGGAATGCTCTCAGCTCCCATGTTTCTTAGAGTGGAGATCTCCTGTGGGGACAGGGATTTCTGAAGGGTTTATAGAGGCCTTAGAGATCACATTTCTGCCCCCTATGTTTAGATAACACAGTTTATATGTCACAAATGGGGTGTCTCACTGTGAGTGCTGTTGCTTGAGGATAAACTGCAAAGAAAATATTGGGGTTTTTTCCCCCATGCTTTTGTCACTTTGTACTCTGCCACCCTTATTTTTAAGTAGACAAATGCAGCTTTTTTTTTCCCACTTAGACAGATCCTGAAGGGTGTGCAAACTTTGGAGAGGACCCTCACAGTCTGTGCAGTGTTCTGAACATGATGATGAAGTTTTTCCAGCAGAGCTCAGCAATAAAAACCAATAAAAAAAAGTTAGTGGGAAATGCAGCTCTGAGAAGGTGACTTTAACATTCCAATTGCAATTCTTACCAATTCCAGCAAATGTTTGGGGGATATTTTTGGCATCAGCACACAGTTCCAGGTGAGTGTTGTGCAAACCAAGAGCAACTGGTGACAAACACAAGGTTAAGCTCTTGCTCTGTGTATCTCAGGTCACAATTTCCTAACGTTGGATCATCCAAGGGGAATGTTTTCCCATAATCCACTTCTTGTAACTATTAAAAAGCCATGCCAGCAGAGTTATTCCTAGATTTTGAGGATCTTGCTCCCAGGCTGTACCTCTGGGAGTGCCTGTTCACATGGGATGCTCCTGGCAGAGGTAATTCCAAACTCTGGTATCTGTCACTTTTTGGGGAATTTTCTGTTAACTTCTGGCTGAGCACATGGGTGGCTGAGTGCTGGGTCAAGGCCAAGGAAAAAGAGCCTGAGGAACGCTGGCATGGCTGCATGTTGAACTTGAGGGAGGGAATAAAAGCACTTTTCAGTTGGATTAACCACGTGATCCGTACAGTGTTCCAGGTGCTGGAACAGGGAGCATGGGAAGCAGGCAGCCAGGAGCTGGAGCAGTCACAGTATTGGAGACTGGGCATTGGCTGTGCCAGGCTTCTCACTAAGGCAGCCTGGATGTGTCCAGCTCATCCCAGTGCTGTAGAAATCTGGAAAACTTGCAGGATTCAGGCAAGTTCAGGCAGTGATACTTTGTGTGCTCCTCCTGCTGCAGTTAAAGCACTCTCTGCAGAGAGGAGGGAGAGCTGCCACTGTGCTCAGGGAATCTTCTGGATTAAAGAGTGGAAGGATGGAGAAAGGCATGGCAGGGAGCACAGCCTGGTGTCCTGGTGGGACAGCATCCAGCGTGGGAAGAGGCACTGGAGCAAGCACTCAGCTCCTACTGCAAGGAGACAAAACCTGACTTCCAAAGGCAAGGAAATTCATCCCGAGTGTGGCTGTGCCTCACTTGGCTCTGCTGGGCCATGGTCACACATCTGGTGTTTCCATCAGCCCCAAATGCCCAGGCAGAGGAGGCCAACCTGCTCATTTTCAGCGTTTACGAGGGGTGTCACTTGCTAGAGTGGCCAGGGTGACTTCAGCCACAGCTTGCAGCAGCCAAGTTATGAAAGCACAAGAAAAGTGGGTGTAAAATGGAAAAGGTGACAGAAAGTTGAGTGCTTTTCTTTTAGTTTTTAAACAGCCCTTCATTTTGCAGCTGTTTAAAATTCACTGAACTGATCCCTTGAATGGCTAAAACACGATTTGGGCATCTGGCTCCCACAACTGCCAAGTGCTCACCAGTCTTGCAGGGTTTCAAAAGTTTGGCTCCAGGGCTGGGCTGGAGGGTGGTGTCACTTTGTGGTGTCTTTAGTCCCCGTTGTGCTTGTAAGGCTTGGAGTGAGGTTTGGCAAATGGAACCCCAGGGCTTGTGCAAACAGCCTTGAGGGTGGAGTGTGGTGTTTAGAACCATGGAATCCTGGAATGGTTTGGGTTGGGAGGGATCTTAAAGCTCATCCCATCCCACCCTTGCCATGGGCAGGGACACCTTCCACTGTCCCAGGCTGCTCCAAGCCCCAATGGGCACTGCCAGGGATCCAGGGGCAGCCACAGCTGCTCTGGGCACCCTGTGCCAGGGCCTGCCCACCCTCCCAGGGAGGAATTTCTGTCATCTCTTATCTAACCCTGCCCTCTTCAGCTGCTGTGCGGTCATGCTGAGAGCTGTGCTGAGCCGGGAGAAATTCACGCTGAAGGCAGCGTGGGGAGGCAGTGAGGAGCTCGGGGGGGAATGTTTATGGTCACGCAGGGTGCTGCTTGCACACGAGAGGAGCGTGCGGTGCCCGCAGCGAGGTGACACGGTGACTCAGGTGCCACCTGCCCCGCGAGCCCTCTGGTGGCACACGTGTGACACGCAGTCTGTGTTCCCTTCACAGCTTCGATGTGGAAAATGGTCCTTCCCCGGGCCGCAGCCCGCTGGACCCGCAGGCCAGCTCCTCGTCGGGACTCGTCCTGCACACGACGTTCCCGGGCCACAGCCAGCGCCGGGAGTCGTTCCTGTACAGATCCGACAGCGACTATGACCTCTCACCAAAGACCATGTCCAGGAACTCCTCCCTCCCGAGTGAACAGTAAGCATCAATTCAGCTCGTGTTTCACACTCACTGAGAGCTTTCCGCGCTGCTCTCATCCTCAGAGCTGTGCTGAGGAGAGCTCACAGGTGGTACGCACACATTTCATAGCTGGAATGCACAAAGCATCCTTCCTGATCATCCTGGAATGATCCAACATCCTCTCCCATCCTTCAAATATTCCCATTTTCTCCGGAATTTAGCAGAACTTTCAAAGCCATATCCTGGAATAAGAGAGAAGTTGTGCTGTACTTTTGTTCACAGTATTTCTGTTCTCCGTGCTGTTTTGGGGGCATCCTCTAGAGCTGAGTGGAAAACTAGCCGAGACAGATGGCTGAGCTCGAGAGGATCGATATCCACAGAGAGTCCTGGGTTCCCAGCCCTATATTTTGAAAGGCACAGTTTAAAGTGGCCATTAAGCTATAAAAAAAGTGCTCGTAAGAAGAAGTTGAACTGTTGAGAAAGTTTTGTCACATAATGGAAATCTGAACATTAGCCAGATCCATGAGAATTTGGCAAGAAAATATCCCTGCTGTGAGTTAAAATGGAGTCAATATTTATTGAAGGAACCACTCCAAATTATGCAAATAGTGTTTGGTGTAAACGGTGGGTTGTAACGATTCCCAGCAGTGTGCTGGGGTGGGGGAATCCCATAATTTCCCCCAAATTCATAGCTCTCTGCAGCCGAAATCTCCATCCACTGTGGGCATCGAGGCTCTGTTATCACTCAGGAGAGAGTCTCAGTTGGTGTGGAGACAATTTTTAATAAATTGTAAATTTAGTAGCACTGATACCTGAGTCAGGACAAGGGGATGATGGCAGCACAGCAGGGACAGTTCCTCTTTGGAGGAGTCCAGTCCTGATGGACACCTCTCCAAAGGGTCCTGTGGCAGCCTGGAGCCAGCTCTGCTGCCTTTGCTCAGTGCATCCCATTAATTATGGGATTAATAATAGAATTGGCTACAACCTTCCTCCTAAGAGTGCCTAAAGGGGCTCCAAAAGAGCTGGAAAGGGACAAGTAAGAATGGCTTTAAGCTGAAAGAGGGTAGATTTAGATGGGATATTGGGGAGGAATTGTTCCCTGGGAGGGTGGGCAGGCCCTGGCACAGGGTGCCCAGAGCAGCTGTGGCTGCCCCTGGATCCCTGGCAGTGCCCAAGGCCAGGTTGGACATTGGGGCTGGGAGCAGCCTGGGATAGTGGGAGGTGGGATGGGATGGGATGGGATGGGATGGGATGGGATGGGATGGGATGGGATGGGATGGGATGGGATGGGATGGGATGAGCTTTAAGGTCCCTTCCAACCCAAACCCTTCAATGATTCTACACTCTACCATCTCTCCATGAGGTAAAGCATACAGGATTTTCCATACATGCACAAGTACCATATATAATACCACCAAAAAAAAATAAAAAAAAAATCCCTCTTATTGCTGCCAATGGTGTGTTTTGCTCAGAACTTCTGCTCAAATGTTCCATGATGAAAACAGGCGGACAAAACCCGGCGTCTGAGCAAGATTAAAGACTGCGGCAGAGATCAACAAAAGCCAGGAAATTCAAAGGTGACCTTTCCCCACACCACTACAGTTGGGTTTTTTCCACCGCGGAGCAAGCGCGAGCCTTAACTTTTGAATTTCCTGGCTTTTATTGCCTGGCGTTCCCGGTCCGAACGCTCGCTCCAGCCGGTTGTTTTGGATATACACGGTGACCTTTCCATTAGGAACAAGTTTTTATGTGGTGTTAACTAAATGCTGCATGGGTTTGTTCGTGAGGAAAGCCCCCTCGAGAAAGTGCTCATTCCCTGAGGTGAATTTTGCTGTTTGAAGGTAAATTTCTACAGAAATTTATACATTTTCTCCATTTTTCCTTAGGCATGGCGACGACCTGATTGTCACGCCTTTCGCCCAGGTGAGTTGGTGGCATATAAGCCTCTAAAATAGTTTTTATAAAGCACTGAAGCGGAGAAGGTGATGCCTGCGGTTTTGTCTCCCTCAGGTGCTGGCCAGCCTAAGAAGCGTGAGGAACAACTTCACGCTCCTCACCAATTTACACGGCACCTCCAACAAGTAAGCCTGGCTTTTTAAGCTCCTTTCGTACACAGGAGGAGCCGGCGGGGGCTGAGCGGGGAGCGGCGGGGAGCGGCGGGGAGCAGGGAGCGGGGAGCGGGGAGCAGGGAGCGGCGGCCGCGGTGCCTCAGGCTCCGCCATGGCCTCAGGCTCCGCCGCGGCTCGCGCGCGACGCCAGGGGGCGCCATCTCCTCTCCCCTCATGACGTCCTTCCCCTAATCCCTTCATTCCCTCATCCCTTCATTCCCTCACTCCCTCATTCCCTTATCCCTTCATTCCTTCATTCCCTCATCCCTTCATTCCCTCATCCCCTCATTCCCTCATCCCTTCATTCGCTCATCCCTTCATTCCCTCATCCCCTCATTCCTTCATTCCCTCACTCCCTCTTTCCCTGTCCCTTCATTCCTTCATTCCCTCATCCCTTCATTTCTTCATCCTNCTTCATCCCTTCATCCCTTCATCCCTTCATTCCCTCATCCCTTCATCGCTTCATTCCTTCATTCCCTCATTCCTTCATCCTCTCATCCCCTCATTCCTTCATTCACTCATCCCCTCATTCCCTCATTCCTTCATCCCTTCATTCCCTCACCCCTCATCCCTTCATTTCCTCATCCCCTCATTCCCTCATCCCTTCATCCCCTCAGGACCTCCCTGAGGAGCGAGCAATGTGTTTTGGCTTGTGCGATGTCCCCCACGAATCATGGGGGCAGTTTGGGACCCTGCACAAAAAAAAAAAACATTGAGGGGCTGGAGAGTGAGAAGGGAACGGAGTTGGGGAAGGGTCTGGAGCCCCAGGAGAGGCTGAGGGAGCTGGGAAGGGCCTGGAGCCCCAGGAGAGGCTGAGGGAGCTGGGAAGGGTCTGGAGCCCCAGGAGAGGCTGAGGGAGCTGGGAAGGGTCTGGAGCCCCAGGAGAGGCTGAGGGAGCTGGGAAGGGTCTGGAGCCCCAGGAGAATCCCTGAGGGAGCTGGGAAGGGTCTGGAGCCCCAGGAGAGGCTGAGGGAGCTGGGAAGGGTCTGGAGCCCCAGGAGAGGCTGAGGGAGCTGGGAAGGGTCTGGAGCCCCAGGAGAGGCTGAGGGAGCTGGGAAGGGTCTGGAGCCCCAGGAGAGGCTGAGGGAGCTGGGAAGGGTCTGGAGCCCCAGGAGAGGCTGAGGGAGCTGGGAAGGGTCTGGAGCCCCAGGAGAGGCTGAGGGAGCTGGGAAGGGTCTGGAGCCCCAGGAGAGGCTGAGGGAGCTGGGAAGGGTCTGGAGCCCCAGGAGAGGCTGAGGGAGCTGGGAAGGGTCTGGAGCCCCAGGAGAGGCTGAGGGAGCTGGGAAGGGTCTGGAGCCCCAGGAGAGGCTGAGGGAGCTGGGAAGGGTCTGGAGCCCCAGGAGAGGCTGAGGGAGCTGGGAAGGGTCTGGAGCCCCAGGAGAGGCTGAGGGAGCTGGGAAGGGTCTGGAGCCCCAGGAGAGGCTGAGGGAGCTGGGAAGGGTCTGGAGCCCCAGGAGAGGCTGAGGGAGCTGGGAAGGGTCTGGAGCCCCAGGAGAATCCCTGAGGGAGCTGGGAAGGGTCTGGAGCCCCAGGAGAGGCTGAGGGAGCTGGGAAGGGTCTGGAGAATTCCTGAGGGAGCTGGGAAAGGAGCTCAGGCTGGAGAAAAGGAAGCTCAGGGAGGACCTTGTGGCTCTGCACAACTCCCTGACAGGAGGGGGCAGCCGGGGGGGGTCAGGCTCTGCTCCCAGGGAACAGGGACAGGAGGAGAGGGAACAGCCTCAGGCTGGGCCAGAGGTGGTTTATTTGAATATCACGAAGAGTTTCTTCACAAGAAAGAGTTGTCCAGGCCTGGCACAGCTGCCCAGGGCAGTGGTGGAGTCC
>VZRF01008109.1:48230-79054 GCA_013396875.1 Vireo altiloquus | reverse complement strand
CCTCATCCCCTCATTCCCTCATCCCTTCATTCGCTCATCCCTTCATTCCCTCATCCCCTCATTCCTTCATTCCCTCACTCCCTCTTTCCCTGTCCCTTCATTCCTTCATTCCCTCATTCCTTCATTCCTTCATTCCCTCATCCCATCATCCCTTCATCCCTTCATCCCTTCATCCCTTCATTCCCTCATCCCTTCATCGCTTCATTCCTTCATTCCCTCATTCCTTCATCCTCTCATCCCCTCATTCCTTCATTCACTCATCCCCTCATTCCCTCATTCCTTCATCCCTTCATTCCCTCACCCCTCATCCCTTCATTTCCTCATCCCCTCATTCCCTCATCCCTTCATCCCCTCAGGACCTCCCTGAGGAGCGAGCAATGTGTTTTGGCTTGTGCGATGTCCCCCACGAATCATGGGGGCAGTTTGGGACCCTGCAAAAAAAAAAAAAACATTGAGGGGCTGGAGAGTGAGAAGGGAACGGAGTTGGGGAAGGGTCTGGAGCCCCAGGAGAGACTGAGGGAGCTGGGAAGGGTCTGGAGCCCCAGGAGAGGCTGAGGGAGCTGGGAAGGGTCTGGAGCCCCAGGAGAGGCTGAGGGAGCTGGGAAGGGTCTGGAGCCCCAGGAGAGGCTGAGGGAGCTGGGAAGGGTCTGGAGCCCCAGGAGAGGCTGAGGGAGCTGGGAAGGGTCTGGAGCCCCAGGAGAGGCTGAGGGAGCTGGGAAGGGTCTGGAGCCCCAGGAGAGGCTGAGGGAGCTGGGAAGGGTCTGGAGCCCCAGGAGAGGCTGAGGGAGCTGGGAAGGGTCTGGAGCCCCAGGAGAGGCTGAGGGAGCTGGGAAGGGTCTGGAGCCCCAGGAGAGGCTGAGGGAGCTGGGAAGGGTCTGGAGCCCCAGGAGAGGCTGAGGGAGCTGGGAAGGGTCTGGAGCCCCAGGAGAGGCTGAGGGAGCTGGGAAGGGTCTGGAGCCCCAGGAGAGGCTGAGGGAGCTGGGAAGGGTCTGGAGCCCCAGGAGAGGCTGAGGGAGCTGGGAAGGGTCTGGAGCCCCAGGAGAGGCTGAGGGAGCTGGGAAGGGTCTGGAGCCCCAGGAGAGGCTGAGGGAGCTGGGAAGGGTCTGGAGCCCCAGGAGAGGCTGAGGGAGCTGGGAAGGGTCTGGAGCCCCAGGAGAGGCTGAGGGAGCTGGGAAGGGTCTGGAGCCCCAGGAGAGGCTGAGGGAGCTGGGAAGGGTCTGGAGCCCCAGGAGAGGCTGAGGGAGCTGGGAAGGGTCTGGAGCCCCAGGAGAGACTGAGGGAGCTGGGAAGGGTCTGGAGAATTCCTGAGGGAGCTGGGAAAGGAGCTCAGGCTGGAGCAAAGGAGGCTCAGGGGGACCTTGTGGCTCTGCACAAGTCCCTGACAGGAGGGGGCAGCCGGGGGGGGTCAGGCTCTGCTGGCAGGGAACAGGGACAGGAGGAGAGGGAACAGCCTCAGGCTGGGCCAGAGGTGGTTTATTTGAATATCAGGAAGAGTTTCTTCACAAGAAAGAGTTGTCCAGGCCTGGCACAGCTGCCCAGGGCAGTGGTGGAGTCCCCATCCCTGACAGGATTTCAAAGCCCTGTGGATGTGGCACTTGGGGACACGGGGCAGTGGTGGCCTTGGCAGTGTTGGATTGGACTTGGTGATCTCAGAGGTCTCTGCCAACCTAAACAATCCTGTGATCTTCATCACGTTGCCACCTTGGCTATCCCAGGCATTCCACAGGTGCCCAGCTCAGAGCAGAGGCAACATCTCTGTTCAGTCAAGCTGTGGTCCTGCCCTGCATTTCCACCACTGCTTCACGGAGCAATAATAACCCCAGAATTGTCCAAGCTGGAAGGGATCCAGCAGAATCAAGTCCAGCTCTTAACTGAATGGCCCATACAGGGATCCAACCCACAGCCTCGGTGTTATCAGCACCAGGCTCTACCCACCTCATGTGAGTTTTCATGGCCAAAGGGAGGATGCCAAGGGGGCACCCCAAGCGTGAGGCTCTGGGCACAACAAGGATTTCTCAGCAGCACAGGCAGCAGCATCCTGAAGCTCGACTCTGAGGGGGCTGTCCAGAGAACTGATTCCCACATCATTTCCTTTGACACTGATTGCTCTGAATGAGGAAGGTGATGCACTCAGGAGGAGGATGTTGTTTTTTCTACCTGCTGAACAGGAGAAACCAAACAAACTCCTTCTTACGCCTTTGTCCGGAACCACCGCTTCCCCTTGGCTATTTATACTGAGCCACTCATCCTCATCCCCTGGCCTCCTTTGCCCCAGGAGAGCTGTTTTGCCTCAAACCAACATCATTCATTCCTGGTGAGGTCTGGCGTGCACCCACCCATCCCACTGATCCCACCCTGGGACTGGCAGGCGCTGCTTGCTCCAAGCATCCTGCTGGCTCCAGAGGGGAAGGACGAGGTGCAGGGATGGATTCCAGTGGGATAGCACAGGCTCGCTCCACACTGCAGGTGTGAGTGGCATCCCCTGGTGCCCACCACGAGCTCACAATCTTTATTTTACACAAAACCCAGCATTTTATCCAGGCGTGAATTTTTTCGTCCTGTTGATTTCCCGTTGGCAAATTTTGATGGGAAGGAACCGCCACATTCCAAGATGGAGATGAATAAAAAAACCAGATGGCTTAAATATTCCTTTTTTTAAAGCTTTGCTTTTTTGGACAGCTCGGGCATTTCAGCAGTTCCTAATGAGCAATCTGAAATTGGACAGGGCCGGAAGGAAGCGAGGGCGTAACCTGTGGGACACACAGGCATCTTACAGTGTCCTTTGGAAAACATTCCCAGATTTGATTGAGGTATAAAGTCGTTTGCCTGGCCAAAGTAAAAATCATTAAATTTTTAAACCATCCTATGCCAAACATCCCAATCCGTGGCAGGATGTGCTTCCAGGTGCTGTGGAGCTTCCCGCACAGTTTCCAAAGAGCTCTGCTGGGTTCCTGCCATGCTCCCAGCTCATGATTTTATCATCTGTCTCATGATATGATATTTTACTTAAACTTCTGCTCTGGGGATCATGAGAACCTCAGCTTTTCTTTAACCCTTCCTCTTCTCTCTTTTTTTCCTCCTCCTCCTCCACCCCTCCTGGCCCGAGCAAGGAAAAAGAGGATGCTGTCCCACATATTTGCT
Organism: Vireo altiloquus; assembly: GCA_013396875.1. Lineage (NCBI taxonomy): Eukaryota > Metazoa > Chordata > Aves > Passeriformes > Vireonidae > Vireo > Vireo altiloquus. The sequence goes on along the minus strand of VZRF01008109.1, from coordinate 75,913 downwards.
GGAAAATATGAATGTTAAGGCCTGGAGGAAAAAAAAACAACTGGCAGTCATATTTTTTTGGACTTTAACGTCAGGGTTCTTGAGGCAGTTTCCTGATTGGAAAAGAGGAGAGGATGATTAATGGGTTTGGAGTGCCGGAGTTTGGCAATTGCAGCCCAGGACGCGGTCGGAAAGCATCGGGAGCCTGCTCCCTGTCATCCCCTGCGGCAGGAGGGAAGGAGCAGGCAGCGGGAGCTGTGTCCACTGGAGCACAGTGGTGGCTGAGAAGGGACAGTGCTGTCAAACCCAAATCTCCAATCCTGCGCCCTGGCTGCCTGGAAAACAGGATGGGCACGGCCAGCACGTGGGTTTGAGGGTGGCGGGAGCAGGGAATACCCTAGGGAACAGCAGCTCATCCCTCCCCATCCCCCCAAAGGCATGTCTGTGCAGCTCAGGGTTTGGAGATCCCTGCAGCATGGATCCCTCAGTTCTGGGAGCGTTGCAGCCGTGGCGTGGTGTCCCTGTCGGGGAGTTTCTGTTTTTTAGAGATTTCAAGATTTGGCTTTTCAAAGGCTCAGCAGAGGCAGGTCGGGGCACATTTGCCGGGAATTCAGCACCCAACGTGTGTGCCCCGTGCTGAACCCTTCAGAGAAGCTGTGTCCTGCACATCCTGCCAGCACAGCCTTTGAATCCCAGGGAGGTTTCACAGGCAGTGGAGCTCGGCGGGGCAGGGCTGGAAGCTGGGCTGGAATTGTGCTCCTTTCACATCTCACCTGGGCAGTGAGGCCTTCCCGGAGCACTTCTGAAGAACCCCCCGGAGCTACAATTGCAGCACAGTTGAGCCGCTCTGCCTGCTTTGATTCGAGCTTCAAAGGGGAGCAGGCGGATAATGGATGTTGCAGTTCAGTGGCTGACTCCGAAATTTGGGGTTAGGAAGGAGGTTGGCGAGGGGAGAGTGTGGGGAAATCTGGCTTCAGTTAAAATGGATCCGAAACTTCTTAGGGAAGCAGAAGCCCAAAGTTTCATTTTTGGTCAGCCTGAAGTACTGCAGTCAATCCAAACTGAAGTAGCTTTGTGATTTTGGTGTCAACTCTTTTTAACTCCTTTAAAAAACAAGTCTCTGGTGATGGTTTCAGCTTGAAAAATGAACAGTTTTGTTTGGCAAGTCTCACAGGGAACTGTGTTGACTTTTGGAGAGAATCTGCACCTTTTTCCAGTCAGACCCTGTTGGCTTGACTTGAGCCAATTTTTTCAAATAGCTTTTGGCCCCTCCAAAATCCAGGAATTGCTGCTGAAGTTGTTGCTCAGAGTCCAAAAGGTGTCCTTCAGCTGTTTCAGAGCTAAACAATAGTGACTGCAGCATCTTCTTCCTCGCTTCAAGAGCAATTCCAGTGTAAATTGGAGGATTTAGAGACACATTTCTGACCTTACCTATGGCATTGCCTTGCAGTAGTTTGACATCACTTCAGGGTCCATTCCAGACTCTGTAGGGAAAAGCTTTATGGGAAAAGGCTTTGACCATGGGGGAGCCACCAGAGCCTGGCCCTTGCTGTCTTCTGTCTTTTGAGCAGAAAGTTGCAAAGGCAGCATGGGATGGTGGCAATTTCTCCTCATTTCCAGCTCGTGGAACAGGCAGGGAGCAGCCATCTCTTGCCTTTTCCTAACACATCTATCAACACTGCTCAACAAATCATTGTGAAGTGTTTGGGTTCCTTTGGGAGAATGAAAAAGGATTTTTAACCGAGGGAGTTTGCAGAGTTTGGGAAGATAAAATCCCAACTCCTGACGGAGTATTCTTTATCCCTCCTAGGAGATCTCCAGCCACGAGTCAGCCACCTGTCTCCAGAGTGAACCTGCAAGGTATGTGTGGGATTTGGGGATCGGCTGCCAGGCCAAATGCACACAGCATTTATTGCACAGTTTTGCTCCCAGCTGCTTCCCTGCCCCCTCCCCAGTGCAATTCCGGGTTCCTCCTACAAAACCAATAGGGAGAGAACTATCAGGCTGCAAATATTGTTATTTTAATGGTTTGGTTTGGGGTTTCTGCTGGTGTATTAGCAGAGGAGATGAACATGATTTTGGTTTGATAGTCATGGCCACAGTGGCTGCTGTTCTTGTGAGTCCCTGGGAGCACAGGCCTGGACAAGCCCCAGCCTACGAGCCCTGAACAGGCTCAGACACAGCTGGGTCTTTTTTTTTTATTCTGTTTATTTCAGTTTGTTTCCATGTGATCTGTGTACTCAAACCTTTCCTGGGTGAGACTTCCTTGGCTTCCAGCTGGGAAGGGGATGCCAGGGCAAGGTGGGGTGGGCAGCACCGTGAGGGGGAAGGATGAGGGTGGGCAGCAGAAGCTGATTCCTTAGCTTTATTCATTTTAGCAGCTGGGTTTAGCCAAGCTGAGGGTCTGTAGAACCCCACTCAGGATCAGAGCTGGCCCTGCTTGCACTAATTCAAAGGTTGCTCCAGAGAGAAGGAGATAAGATTTGGAGCAGTGCCCATTGGTAAAGTTTAATCTCAGCCTTTCCAATGATTGCATGCTTGGAGGGACTAATAAAGCTTAATTTTTACAGCATGTGAAGCCTGGATAACTATCACTTCCTTTCCTGCTGTGTGTTATTTACTCTCAGGGGACACACAGAGTCTGGACACTTCCAGATTAGGTTCCTCCAAAGTCGTTAATGGGAGGTGGAAAGCCTTGATGCAAAAACAAAACTGGACAACACAATCTTAAACTCCTCTTTCTGTCAGAGCCAGCAGGAATGCAACTCATCCCCTGATTTAAGTTGGGTCTAGCAAGGCTTTGAGTTTGTGCCTGTGTGAAAAAAAAAAAAAAAAAAACCTCGTGGAAAATTTCCTAGGCTTTCCACAGATCTGTTTATATAAGTCAGAGAATCTAATAATGAGGGGAAAATGCCCTTCCAGGAATTTTTAGGTTCATTTTCTTAATGCTTTCCATGGAAAAAAAAAAAAATTGCTCTCAACTTTTTAACACTTTGGGGATATTTTTCTACAGTATTTCCAACGTGAGCTGTAGGACACTTGGTACTTTTTAGCTGATCCAAGCTTCTCATGCTGGGAATACATGAAAATTCCATTTGGAATGAAGTGTTTGACACACAGAATTGTGGAGCAAGTTTTGTGTTACCCTGGAAAAGTTGGATTTAGTGGCCCCTCAAGTAAATGGGTTTTTAACCATGAATCTTAACTGCTTTTAGGTGAAATCTTCAAAGAAAATTTTAAGAAGTGAGTTGAAGCATTACAACTTAAGTAAATTGTGACACTGTGTAGGTAGGAAGGAGATGCATTTTTGAGATTAATAAGAATGATGTTATTTCCTACGTAAAAGCAGCCAATATTGGCATTATTGGTAGGAAATCCTGAGGTTCTTGGTTAAATTCAGGTGATTGCTTTCCTGTGCCTCTTCACAGCCACCGTCACACACTGAATTCCTTTCCAGGCAGCAGCAAACAATCCCAACCCTTGACTTTCTAAGGAAGTTTCCATTTAAATGCAGCAAGAACAGAAATTTTTAAGGATTTTTTTTTTCAGTTTGCACCTTTGTTTTTAATCCTTGACGGCTTCTGCTTTGGAAATTATGGACGGAAGGAGAGATTTTCCTCTCAGAAGCCTTGCAGTTCTGTGCCAGTGGCTGAGAGGATGCAGAGTGTTTTTCCTGAAGGTTTTGCAGAAGGAAGCAGTCGTGTTTTGATTGGGACCAGGCTGCCTCACATCTCTCTAGATAAAAGACTCTCTTTGGAATGAACTGGGTTTAGATTCTCGAGATTTGTTGAAGCTTGGGATTTGATTTTAACCTTCCAGTGTCACCCTTTGATTCATGGCTTTACCACAATCCACTGACATCACTGTGAGCACCTCGTCTCCTTTGATTTGTCATTAATGGGCTGATTTATATCCTGTTCTGAGAAGTTCAGAACTCAGGGTTTGAAGCAAACCAGCCTGCATTAATAAAATTACCCCGAAGGGAGGCAAATGACATCCAGCATTTGCACGGCAAGGAATACACGCCAGCTGTTTACTCCAGCTGGAATATTCCAGGATTTTCCAAGCAACAACAGCCAAATCTGTTGTTGGTGTTGCATCACTGAGGACCCAGGCCCGTGGTGAAATAACTGAGCTGTGGTGAAATGAGGGAATTCTTTTTTGCTTTCATTTTCTTGAAAGCAGGAGAACTTCTGGCTGGGTTTTTCCTGGGACAAAGGGCTTTGAAAGGCACTGCTGGTGTCACCCTGGATTTCAGAGCTTTCTTAACCTTGCGAGCACAGCCAGAGAAGGAAGGGGAATATGGATTGAACATCCTGTGTTTTTGTCCTTGGTATCAGCTGAAGTAAATCTGGCAGATTTTTCCTGTTATTTTGTTATAACTGCAGCTCACAGGAACGCACAAAATCGCTTTTATGAATTAACCGAGGAACCATAACATGGAAATACAAAGCCCTAGCAGAAGTCCATCCATCCCTGATTAGCTGGCGAGGCCCCAGGGGATGGGGATGGTGATGGGGATGATGATGGGGATGATGATGGGGATGATGATGGGGATGATGATGGGGATGCTGTGGGGTTCCCACGTGGTGTGTGGCATCCCCAGCAGCTGTGCAGGGCCGGGGCAGGATCGGTGCTGCTCAGCCACCTCTGGGTTACAGAAACAATGAGAGACACAGAGTCACGCTGTGTCCCTGAGGGTTCTTTCTCCTGGTGGTTCTTTCTCCTGTTCCCCTTTGTTTCTGCTGAGTATGATCTCTGCCACAGTTACTTTGGGTGACCTTTGTGCCACCTTGGGCTCAGGAACCCCTCAGCACCTTCCCTTCTCCATCCACCTCTCCCCTCCCCTGGCCCCAGTGAAAGGTCTGCAGTTCCTACCCAGTGATTCAACCAATAACATCTTTAACCAGCAACAAGTCTGCCTTTTCCTGCTTGCTGTTGTTCCTTCTTCCATATTTATTTCCTTCAGTGACCCTTATTCCCTCTGAATCAAATCGCCTTTCACTGGCTGTCACCCTCAGTCAAAGCCTCGCTCCTCCACAAATTTGGTACAAACTTTTCCCAGCCTGTTGTGTTCCTATGGCCTGTGTACCACACCATCAGTCCTGCATGGACAGTGTTTCCCCATTCCTGTTTGATCCACTGCCACATTTAATGTCACCAGTGGTGACAGGAGTAAAGCACAGAGCTGTGGATCAAACAGCACCCAATTCCTCCCAGCCTGTGGGAGGATTTGCAGAGACTCCTCTCAGGAGCCCCTTGGATACCCTCAGCACTCCTTAATGACAGTTCTCCTCACAATTAATGACAAAATATTGCTGATCTGCCTGCAGCCCAGGGCTTGGGGGGGTATAACCCTTTGGGATATGTCACCCACAGCACTTCAGGGCTCACGGGATTAAAGCTTTGTTCAAATTCCTCTCTGGGGATGGGAGGGAGGGGTTGGTGTTTTTCTTGCCTGTGCCTTCGCTCTGCTTTCCTGTACCTCGGCACGTTTGCCTGCACTTCTCACATGCCTTTACACGACCTCCGAGCTCATACTCTTTCATTTTCCCTGTGGGTGTAGGATGTACACAGACTCGTGCACCAACCTTTGTGTAAAGCATAAACAAAGACTGGATAACGCTTGTGCTACTGAGAGCCCCAAACTTTTTTTGTAGGAGTTAAGGAGCCTTGCGCATCCAAGTGAGCTCTGGGTTACAAATATCTCTCAATCTCCGATAATTAGCACAGAGCTGCTGCTCTTGCACCATCCTCCTCTGCCTGGCGCGTGGAGAACGGCTCCGGGGACAGACAGAGTAGAGGATTCATTTTGAAATTCTGTGTCTTTGCCGGGAGTTTGGCTGAAGATTTGACCTTTTGATTTGGAGAGCGACTGTAAAAGTCAAGTGGTTTGGGCTTTTACAGGAGTTCAGAGGAACCACGTGTTGCTGAGCAGCTGAGCTCGGAGTGACTGGCTGTGTGCACAAATGGAGATTTGGTAGCACTTACAGATAAGATTTTTAAAGGATGCACTGCTGGCGTGGCGCAGATTATTCAGAAACCAAACAAAACCGTGTAAGAAATCAGCTAGAAAATGAGCTTAATGAGGGCTGGTGAGTGCTGAAATGATTCTTGCTGCTTGTCGGGTTAAAAGAGCATTTCAAAGCGATTTTTCGAGTGGGGCTGAGGCAGCTCCGGCCAGCGCGGGGCCATCCCCGGGCTCTTCCCGGCTCTCCGGGGGGAGTTCATTCCTGCCGGAGTCCGCTCCGCGTGTTGCGCCTGCCTGCCTCGAACACACCCCCCGAAAGTTGGACTCATGCTTCTTAGTAAGTATTTCAGTTATGCTATTGACGTCAATGCAGTCATTAAATAGATTGCCGGCCCTCCCAGCAGCGAACCTGTGCCAAAGACCTAGAGGCAGACACATTTTAAAAGAAGAACATCAGGTTTGCTTTTAGCATTTGGAGAGAATAAGGGAAAAGTTTCTTCTGAAGTCACCCTTTGCAATAAGGGTGGTTTTTTGCTTCATTTTCTAAGGCTCATTTTGGGTGAGGATAATTGCCGTGTTTTATTGAACACACGTTTGCGATGTTGCCGTGTGCATAAACAGCTCCAAACGAGACTAAAAAGTCATTTTTGTGACCAGCTCTGGCTGACAAGTGACACTTGCTTCAGGTCCCCTGGCTAGATTTATTTGTGTATCGAGTGACAGGAGGCATTCAGGCAAACCTGCTTAGCCTTTGACTCCCGAAATTCTGCCGGGATTGATTTCATGACATCTATATAAGAAAATAGCCTTCATTTCTCCTCGGCAGGCTCTGAAGACACACAAGCTAATCACGACTCCATAGCAACGGATAAAAACTGTTTTCCCCTCCGCCCCACCTGTGGATGTCACATGAAGATGCTCCACGTGCTGCTGCCATCAGGAGCCTGTCACTCGCTGGGGCCCAGCTGCCTCCTGCAGCCGCGGGGCGAGCAGGGCTCCCGGAGCGTTCCCTGTCCTGTAGCATTCCCGAGGAGCCTCTCGCCCCCCGCGGGAGGTACCCAGGGCTTGGGGCACCTCTGGGCCCTGCGGGTCCCTTTGGCAGCAATGGCACTGCACAGAGGCTCCCGAGGGAGCTGAGCACACACATCCTCGGGCAGGGGCAGGGAGCAGCTTGGCTTTGCCAGGAGGAGCAGGTATGTTGTGACAGAGTTTTGAAGAGGTCACGGAGCCAAAGCTCTGAGTTTTTGGTGAGGTTGTCGTTTCAGTGATCATCCCTAGGATGAACCATCAATCCAGGGTTATTCAAAGGGATTTATCCCATGGGTGCCTTCTTTCGGAGTGACCCAGGCCACGACCGGTGACGGTGAGGGGACCTTCGGGGTGGCCCCGTGGTGTCCCTGCGTCCCCTCTGCTCTCTAGAGCCGGGTCAGGCTCCGCTCCCGGCCCCGCTCCGCCACCGGCCCCGCTCCGCTCCCGGCCCTGCTCCGCTCCCGGCCCCGCTCCGCTCCCGGTCCCGCTCCGCCACCGGCCCCGCTCCGCTCCCGGCCCCGCTGCCTTGCGCAAGGGCCCCGCGGAGACAATTGGGCTCTGCCATCGCTGATATCAGAGCTGATAAAATCTGTGTCTCTTTTGTTTGCTGCACAGAATGATCAGGGCTGCTGGCGGGGGGGAGATTTTGACAGCTCAGTCCTCAGCGCCCTGAATCAGTTCCAGATGAGAATAGAGATGTGTCCTCGGTCAGAGGGAAAAACAACCCAAACCAAACAAAACCACCCAAACCAAACCCCTGGCAGGCTGGGTTATTTTTTAGGTCGCGGGGCACAGTCTGTGCATGCCTTAGGGATGAACAGGGTCCTTCATTGTCCCTCTGCCTGAGCCTTTTCCATGTCACAGCATTCCCAGGCGCTGGGAGCTGGAGAGGGCTCCCCAAACCCCCAGCAGCACCTCAGCCCCACAGCTCTGGAGAAGTTTCCCCTTCCTCCCCGAAGCTGAGCTCAGTGCAGAGCCTCGTGTCCCAAACACAGCTGGCCATGGCAGTGGGAGAGGCTGCATCCCAAATCCGTGTGGAGACATTCCCAGGGAAATGCACTGCTCAAATCCCAGAGCCAGCCCCAAAGGCCAAACCTTTATCTTCCTGCAGCATCTGATTCCCAGTGGAAGTTGCTTCCTTCATATCTTTTAAAAAGTGTTTCTAACGTCGTGTTCTGATTCTCAGCAACCAAATGGTTTGGTTCACAGTTGGGCAGGAATACCCAAATATTTTTTTTGTATTTATTAGTCTTGGTGGGAGCAGGGGTTGGTTCCGTGTTGGAGGGGAATATACAGAGGGAAAAGCTCTGTTCCTGAAGGACAGAATTGGAATTTTCTGTCCTTGTCAGGGACTTTCTGCCCACCAAACTTAACTCCACAATTACAACGTAACAATTACAAAGATTAAAACTTGCAGAGCTCTAAAAATCAAGGTAGAATTAAAGGAGAGAGCAAAGGAATGCTCTGGAACTTTCCACTCTATTCCATATGGAATTGCATCCATTCTGATTCACACTCAGCAGTTGCCAGTGGCACTGAACAATGAACATATTGATTGTTTCGATGTTCAAATCGGCCAGAAATGTTCTGCTTTTATCACCAGTTTCATCTCCTGATGAACTAAAAATGATTTCTGTGGCCAAGCAAGGTGTGCTAATTAATGTAACCATCATTGTGCAACCGGGGAGGAATGTTACACCAAGAGTTAATGAAACATTTCATTGTAATATTTGCTCTAAGAAGTGCCTGTAAATGACAGCCTTAAGGATGCTATAATTGCAATACCTTTTTTGACAGAAAGGAAACAGCTGCTAATTATTTATGGTTATTAATCAAACCTGTCAGTTTATTCAAAGTTCATTCAGTTCACTGTAAATATGTATGATTACCAACGTTTAAATGTTTGAAGCAGTAGCCTTTAAAAACTATTTAAATACACCTCTCCCTGTGGGATATATTCTCACATCTGAAGGTAGCATTGATTGGCTTTGCTGTGCACTCAAGCACAGAATCATTTCAGGAATTCAGAATTAAAAATCCCCTCCGAAATCCTGCAGGGTGTTGATTTGACAATTCAAATCTTTGGATTTTGTGATCAGGACTGTGCCTCTGGAAGGGACAAACATGAGCCAGGAGCAGGATCTGACCCAAGGTTTGGTGTTTGCTGGGATCCAGGATCCATTATTCAGTGCTAAGGAACTCCATGGTTAAAGTGACTTTTAAAGGAACTGTTCATTTTAATGTAGATATTCCAGTAGAAATACCCTGCTGTCAGAAATCTCCCTCTCCAGGAGCAAATTAATCATCTGTGCATGCTAAACTCCTCCACCACACCTTCACACTCTTCAAAAGCTTTCTGAAACAGACTTTTCCCCTGTACCTCAAAGCCTCCAGGTTCCAGCCAAGCACTTGAAAAGAGGCTTTGGATGCAGCTTGCCAGGTCCCTTGGAGCATATTCCAGACTCCCCAATGTTTTCATTCCAAGTGGGTTGGATCCAGTCAGACCTTTCGTGCCTCAGGCGTGTGTTTAGGGAGGTTTGACAAGCTTAGCACTTCATCCCAAAATGCTTCTGAAATGTCACATTTTACAAGCAATGTCTTTTTTCTTTAAATACCATATATTAGGCTGACAAAAGCAGGAGCTGGTCAGAACAATCTTTGTGTTCTCTGAAAAACCAGGGGAGAATTCTGGGAAGTGGAAAAGCCAGACAGTTTTCCTGTGCCTCTTCCCTCCCTCCCTGCTTACAAGAAGTGACCCAAAATCTTGTCCCTGCTGTTACTGACTCGAGAACAGGACATTTGGATCCGTGCTGGGAGCGTTTGTGCTGGTGTGGGACAGCCCAGGAGGATGTGGGATAACGTCTGTTCTGTGGGGATTGTCACTGAGCACAGCATGAGGCCAGTCCTGCTCAGAAAATTCCAAGAATAAACACACACGAGTGCAGGGTTTGTTGGAAATGGACTTTAATGGCATTGGACAGCTGGGAAATGTTTTCCTCCCTTTTCTTCCCAAAGATCCTCTTGAAGAGGAGAACACCAGGGAAGAGTTCCCACTTGAGCTGGGGTGTTTCTGGTGTAGACTTTATGGGACGTGGTCCCATCCAGCTCCTCCTCAAATACTGCAGGGCCTCCATCTGAATTCCAGCTCTTGGTATTTCCCAAAATTCCTGTTGCTGAGCTGTTTGCAGCTTCCTGGGTTTCATCTCTATTTCATGGAGCTTTCCACCATTCCCATCCCCTTCCAGAGGGAAGGTCCCGTGCAGGTAAAAGCCAAAAAGCTTCTCCTCACCCTGTCTAGGTCAGGAAGGAGGAATCAGAGCAGAGATGCTGCTCACACCACATTTTCCAGCAGCAGCTGCTCCCTCCTTTGTAACACTTCCAAATGTGGCTGCTAAAACAGCTCCTGGTGCACATTGCCTCGAGTGGGGACTCGTGTGCTGCCTAAAATCCACAGAAATGGTGTGAATTGGGCTGAATTTACAGAATTAATGACAGGGTGACAGTGCAGGGACCTTGGCCGAGGCTGACACCAGCTGCCTCTCGTGCTGCTAAATGTAAGAAGTTCTGGAAGGTGTATAAAAGTTAGAGCAGGAGAAGTAAGCCCTGGAATAATCCCCAGCAGGGCATAGCTGACCTTCCGTGGGGAACACTTCCATTTCCATGTCCACCCAATCTGATATTTGAGCTGGGATTGTTAATGAGAGGTGCTTTTAATGCTGACATTTGGATTTCCTCGAACTCGGATTGAGGTGCTTAAATAAATGTGGTTTTGAAGGCTTTAATCAAATGGTTTTTGAGAGTGAAAGGCTGTTCTTACCTCTGCTGGCTGCAGCCATCTGGGGAGTGGTTACACTTTCAAGTCTGCCTGTCATTACTGGGTCACGTTTGTCCCCATCTGTCCCTTCCAGGCATCTCTGTGGTGTAAACAACCTCATTTGGGTCAGCACTGAGCCCAGGTTTAAGGAATGTTGTCATACAGGACTCAGACCCTCACATTTGGCTAAAACAGTCCAGATATAGGGAAAAAAAATACAAATAAATTAGTATCTGGTGTTCTATAATATCAAATTCCGATGGTGGATAACCAGGGAATGAATGTGGTGTTGTTTCCCAAGTAATTCCAGAGCAAACATGGTCCCAAACACACCTTTTAAACAGCCAGGGCGTGCTGGCCTCAGCTCACAGGTGGAGATCAGCACGTGCAGGCTTTAATACGGAACATTAAAAGCTGTCAAAACAAATGCTGGTGGTTTGGAGGCTCCTGCCATCTCCCTCTTCCTCCCCACCCTGTTCCCCGTGGGACTCACTCCGTGATTTTCAGCAGATTATTCCGAAAGCTCGACGTGCACTTGGGGAAACAGAAAGGCCAGTGAGTCACAAGCTGTGCACGGAGGGAGATGAATACCCAGGATTAGCACAGGGATGTTTCAGCTCTGCTGTCAGCCACTGAGGAGTTGGAGTTTGGGACTTGAGGCTCATCCCAAAATCAGAGTTAAAAAAAAAACCCCAAAAAAGCTTGTGAGTTTTGGGGAGCCACCACACAACTCTCTGGCTTCACATGCAAAAAATATTCTGCGTTTTTCAAAGCTGGAGGATCGTGGATTAGGAAACAGCTTTTTAATTGCTGTACTGTGGGTTTGTCCAAGCTCTCTGTGCTGGTTCTGCTCTCTGACTTGGTGTCCTGCGCTGCAATCCCAGATCCGCCGATAGCTGACTCACGGCTTTGCCTCACAACCCAGTAGGTCCAAACAGGCCATTTTTTGCAACATTCTGCATTCTTGGGTGACTCTGCTCCGTGCAGATCTCCCTGGATTTCGGCTGGGGGATGACAGTCCCCAGGCATTTGGGTGAGAGGCAAACCCAGGGCACAGAGTTCGGCTGAGGTGAATTGGCGAGGTTGACATTCCCCCTTGGCTACATAAAATACCTATTGGAGGAAAACAGATTAAAATTCCAAACTAAAGCAGGTTTTTAAGCTGCCATCCTAAAGGATAATGCTCTTAAGTAATTACACTTAGCCATGAAAAAAACACCATTTCATTTTATTTTATAATTAATATCATTGAAATGCTCACTCAAAATGTAAAGGGTGATTTTATGTCCTGTCTGTCCATGGCTTGAGCAAGGTTTAGGGACACAAAGGCTGCTGTGTGTCCTAAAGAATTCCTATGGATTATAGCTGGGATGCTTGCAGATACCACATTCTTAACTTTCATATTGAAAACTTCCAGGAAATTAAATTGAGAGGAAATAAAAGAAAATTTAGTGTTAAAACTGTGACCTTTTAACCTTCCCAGGAGCCAAGGAGGTTGATCCAAACAGGTCTGACACTACACCAGTGGCCTGTGCTACGTGGCTCAGGTGATGTGGGCAGCCTTGCTCTGACCCTTGTTTAACATTTCTGAATAATTTTCCTCATGAATTAAGGATTATTAATAAACTTAGTCTTTGCGTCCAATGCCAGTGGCCAAGTGGAGCTTTTCAGGTAGATCCAGCATCGTGCTTTGAACTTCCAGGATTCATCCCTGAGGTTCCTCCTCCGTTTCCTACTCCAGCATTTATTTCACCACAAAGGACTTTCACTCTTGACAGACTCTTTGGAGCAGAAATTTTATTATCTCCAGGTTAACCCAGTTCAGAACTGAGTTTAATGGCTCCAGACGCGTCTGGGGATGAAAGTGATGCCACAATGATTTTTTGCTTTTTTCTTTTATACACCTCTTACATACTCTTTTATAGTTTGATGTATTCTCAGTGCTTTTAGCCCAGATATTTGTAATTTCCCAAGGCTGATAACTCAGCTCAGCCCCACGGCACCGTTAAACCAGGAGAGCAAACATCCTGGGAGCCCCAGACACCAAGGGCCTCTCCAGAACACATTTTGGAACCTCAGACAGGCCCAGCCAGGGGGAAGGTTCCTCACAACGAGGGCTTCACTCCAGCCTCTCATTGGGGAATCTTTGATAAATATGTTAATTTTGCAAGGTCTATAATTGTGTGTATTTCGGTGTGAGGTGTGCATGCATTTTCAGGGCATTCCACCTGGACCAAGTGCTGCACCCAAAGATCCTGAAATAAATCCTGAGGTAAAAACTCCTTTTCCCCATAAACCATGCTTTGGTTTTAAGACCAAGGAAAGGCAGCAATTTGGATTTGGGGGCAGATGCAAGCGAGGACCTTTCTGTGGTTTGCCAAACTCTAGAGTGAAACAGTGACAACACAGCACAGTTAATCCTGTGCACCTCCCGGACTTTGGGGTTGTTTTTTCCTCTGCTCGAGCTCAGATCGTTGCTGTGTGGTCTGGCTGGGGAGTTCCTTCCGTGCCGTGGGCCTCTTGTGAAAGTCAGCTCGGGGTTTCAGAGGAGGAGCTTGTGGGGCGGCTGCAGGGGTGCAGGAGGTGTTTTTGTGCGGATGTGAGGATGGAGGGAGCTCGGGATGGAGGAGTTTGGGATGGGCAGAGCCCCTGGGGGCTGGCACAAGCAGAGCCCCTCTCCAGCACAGCCAGCTCCCGGTAGGAATTCTCACCGGGCTGTGACTGAGCCGGCTCCAGAACCGGAAACTGTCCAGCCACAACAGCCCAGGATGGTGCCCCACCTAATTAAGGCTGTTGAAAGGCAGGGCTAATTAGTTTAGGTGGAGCACCTCGTTAGCACAAGGATGTTGCTTCCAGGATCCAAGTTGGTTTCCCTGCACGTGTGAGCTCTGCAGCGCTCCCGGAGCCAGCCCACATGGAGCAAATGAGATAATGCAGTGCCCAGGTAAATCCTAGGTGGGTACCGAGGTCATTGCATCATCGTATCCTGAGTTTTCCAAGGCTTTCTCACACTCCTGCACTCACGTGTGCTCAGGAAGAAAACACTTCTGCTCACACCGTAAAATGTTCTTGCTGTGACCTAGCCTGGCCTCGTTTAGTTAGAGAAACAAAAACACGGTGTGGGCACGCTGTGATTTGCAGGAAGTTGGGGTTGGGATTTGAAATCCTCAGCTCTAGGGCTGGCCTGGAGGCTTCCTTGCCATCCAAAGTAAAGGACATCTCCATCCCAGCCTGCAGCTCTCTGGGCTCTTTTCAGTGCCCTTTGGGGACTGTGAGGAGTACAGGTGTGATGGGGCTTCACTTCATTTAAAAATCCATCATGAGCCTGGAAATTCTGTCCTTGGAAATGTGTTTGAAGCGTGTTAAATTCCCTACAAAATCATTCCCAGCTCCCTCGCCTGTGTGCACTGTCCATCTTCTGCACTTNAATTCCCTACAAAATCATTCCCAGTGCTCTCCCTGCAGCTCCCTCCCCTGTGTGCACTGTTCATCCTCTGCACTCGTTGTTAGACCCTGAGTAGGAGAAATTCCTCTCTTGCTTCCTCCCTTTCCTCCTCTCTTGTGATTGAGGCAAGAATCCTACAGGGCAACGAGGAATCAGCGTGGTCAGTAAAAGGATAATGTGCCAAACCTTGCGATAAAGTTGGAACTGAGGAATCTTTCCCGTTCATCAGACAGGCCAAGATTAGATTCTGCCCCTCTTGCCATTTCTGCTTCTCCCTCTCGGTGGACCGAGGAATTCCTACTATGCAGGCAAATCCCATTCCCAGATTCCCCGGTGATAGCGCTGCTAAGTGACATCTGACAGGATGCTTCCTGCATTTTGTTACTTCCATTTGGCACCATAAAAGCTCTGTCACTTACCCCTCTGATTTGTGACACCTCTGCTGCATTGTTCCCTCCGGGGGGGAAGGACAGTGGGAATCGGGATTGCCTTGTGGTAAAAAGCTCCATCCCACCCTACAGGAGATGCTATCTCCAGTCGAAACCCTTCCTCAGAACGTCTCCAGTTTTCCTTCCTCGTTAGCATTTCAGATTAAACCTCTAGGCTTATCTCCACATCAGAAATTACCTCTCTGGGAAGCTTCATCAACTTCTATCAGCCACCTTTAGGTGTTCTTGGTGTTCACACCTCGTTTTTGCACCTCATTGTCATGCAGAAGGTGCAGTGGAGCTTTGCTTTGGGAATTCGGAGCTTTCGTATCTTCCTGCAGCATCTTCAAAGCTGAGCTTTACACGGCTGATGTACAATCGGACACATTAAAACACAGAAAATAAACGTAAAAGTGCTTTTTCTAGTTTAATTCAGGACCAAGACTTTTTATTAGCTGGTCCTTTCCAGGCATTCCCAGTGCTGTGTTGGAGATGTTAGTGTTGTTTATTGTGTGGAAGTGAAGATTCCTAGTGAAATATCTCCTGCAGTGCCCATTGAAGCTCAGGTCCTTCACTCCCAGCAACATTTGGGACATCCAGATCTTGGAAAGACAATCCTTTAGTAGCCTCATCTCTGCATTTTTCAGCCTGTTCTTAAGGTCTCTGTGGGAGTATTCCAGGGTGTCCCTGAAAAACTACAGCAGGACCCCTGGTGAGCTCCTCTGCCAGTTCAGAGCTTCCAGTTTGTGGTGCTTAGGCAGGCACGGATCCAGCTGGGCTTATCCAAGGTGGTGTCCCAGCTCCTGGCTGCCTCTTCCATGCCATCCTCCCCTCCAAGAAGCAGCATTCCCATCCTCCCCCGGACGGGGCGATGCTGTTGGCACTCTCAGTGCCCTGCTGCCCACCCCAGAGGACCCTGGCTGATGCCACTGGAGGGCTGACTCCGATGGGAAGCGCCATTCCCGCCCAGCCTGGCCGAATGGAGTAACGACCTGCAATCACCGTGCTAATTGCACCGTGCACTAATTGCTGAGCAATCCTGGCTCTTCTAACAGCCAGTGGGCTCTCGGTGAGCTGCCAGCCCGTGGTGGCCTCAGTGACCCGATTCTCATGACCTGGGTGGTGATCCACCACCCCAACCAGTACTGGTGGGTGCAGTCAGGACTCTGCAGGTTTGTCCAGTCCTGCCCTAACCAGCTTCCCCGGGGCTTGGCTCCCACTCCAGGCTGACCTCTTGGGATCAGCTCCCTGGAAATGCTGCAATTCTGCCTCCAAACAGTGGCTGGAAGCCGTGACTGATGTCCTGCTGGGGTGGGTTAAGGAGCTGAGATCAAACTGGGACTGACCAGCACCAGGACTCCTCTGTTTGCTGCCAATTCCTTCTTGCTCTCAAGAATCTGTCATTGTCATAAGATTCATTTTACCTCACTTCAGCCACCTAAAAATTAAAGACCAATCTTAAGTGATGGCTGTTTTTTGAAGAAAACCTATTGTGAGCTCGGGAGCAAACCATCCTGTTGTGCAGGAAGATCAGGAATTTCAGTGGAAGCCAACTCAGGGAAGCAAGGAGCTTCTCAGAGAGTCAAAATGCAACAAGAGAGCAGGCAAAGAGTGAGAAAGACTGGAAACAAGGGAGGCATGGAAAACTTTGGCCATGTGGGGTGACCAAAAAGCTCCATCACTGTGAGTGGTGAGGGAACTCCAGTGTGGGTGTGGAGTAGGGAAAGACAATCCAGAAAAAAGTGTTGATCTGTGGGAGAAACAACCTAATGATAACTGATAGGTAAAAGGCCAAAATACTTGGAGTTTTTTTGTCTCAGTCTTCATCCTCCAAGCTGCTTGGGAAGGTCAGGAGTGGAGGACAATGAGGGAGCTGTGGGTTAGGGACAGCCTAGAGGAGGTGGAGGTGTTCAAGGCCATGTCATTGGACAAGGGTCAGGCTCTGAGGCCGACATGAGTCGCTCCTGAAAATTGTGGTGCTTAGGAAGGTGACAGCAGGAAAAAGGTGCATGTTTGAGAAAGGTGGAGCAGATTTGGGGAACTGTGAGCAGGTCAGACTCTTCTCATCACCGAGAGGTCACTGAGGGTGTCCCGGAGTCTATTTCCAAATACGTGAAAGACAAGAAGGAAAATTTGGGATGGGAGACACAGACTTGTCAAAGATACTGTGTTGGAAAGGGCTGGAGGGTGGCCTGGCCCTGGGGGAGGGCCGTGGGTGGGTGTGCAGGGAGCACTTTGGCACCATTTCCCACGGCATTCCCACATGGCAGCTGCTGACAGGGCTGGACAGTGCTGGACACCAGGGATGGGTGGGGATGAAGGCTGTGTGTGCAGTTGGTGGCTGCTGACAGGGAGCCTGTGGGATGTCCAAAGTGCCCTGCAGCTACTCGGGCATCAGGCTGGTGCTGTTGCCCAGCTGGGATCATCCTGCTGTGGGTAGAAGGCCAGGCCAGGTGACCTCTGGAGGTCCCTTCCCGTGGCTGGGACAGAGAAATGCCTCCTGCAGTGAGCAGAGAGTGACAGCACCTCCGGAGGGTGATCCACCCCATCCCAGCGTGCTGAGAATAGACCAGGATCACCCCTTGGAGCTCCCAGCCACTTTCCACTGCTGTGTGGGGAGCTTAGGTGATTAACTTTGGGCTGGCTAAAGATAGCCGAGCTGGGCCCCCCAGGGCAGTGACATTTCTGCAGGCTGAGATTCCCGCTCGGATTACCCCGCAGCTGGCCCGGGGCTCAGAGCTCAGGGCTCGCTGTTGACTCAGAAACATCACTGCTACTATGGCACTGAGTGACTGCCCAGCTCTGCTGCTCTTGTGTCCCAGCTGAGTCACACTGCAGGAATTCCTGCCCTCGCCGGGAGCCTCTGCTTCCCAGCTGGGCCTTCTTCCTTCTTGGGATGCTGCAGCCCTTTGGCTTTGTGGCAGACAGGAGGTTTCTCCTTCTCCTTCTCCTTCTCCTTCTCCTTCTCCTTCTCCTTCTCCTTCTCCTTCTCCTTCTCCTTCTCCTTCTCCTTCTCCTTCTCCTTCTCCTTCTCCTCCTTCTCCTTCTCCTTCTCCTTCTCCTTCTCCTTCTCCTTCTCCTTCTCCTTCTCCTTCTCCTCCTCCTCCTCCTCCTCCTTCTTCCCCATCATGACAGGAGTTGGAGCTCCTTACAACTTCCATTGTATCTTGTGGCATTCCCTTAATCCAGGAGGTTTTTCCTTCTCCTTTCCATTCCCTGAGCCTTCTCTTGGTGAGACATCTCCTCCTGCTTCCCAGAATCTTCCAGTTTGAACCTGGATATGTCCTGGACGTTCTTGGCGAGTGCTGTTTAGTCACTGCCATGACATCTTCAGCAGTTTGGAGCCGTTTTTCTTGGGGCTGAGTTTTCCCAGCAGCTGGAATGGTGTGTCCCAGAAAGGAGCTGTCTTTAATTAGGGAACTTAGAATGCCAGGCTCCTCAGCAATCCAACAAACAAGTTCATTTCTCCTGCTCCCTGTTGTTTGGAAAAGAGAAAAGAAAATAAAAATGCCCCCCAAAATCTTGGCTGGATTTTGCCAGAGGCTGTAGCTCATGTCAAACACTCTCATCCCCAATTTCAGTCTCCCACATTATTCCTGGCAGCTCCAGCTCACTCATTTCCTGGCATTTTTCGCAATTAGCAGTAGAAAGCTTTCGCTTCGTTTTTTTGTCTCTATCTTCCCCTCTCATCTCTGAACCCGGCCTGAATACAGGCTCCATTGTTCCTGCTGCTTTGGAGCCCCTGTTGGGATTTTATCCTCGTTCCCCCACAGCTGGATCTCCTCCAGTGCCACCTCGTCAGTGACCCCCTGCCAGTGGCTTTGCCAGTTCATCCACAGGGATTTCACTTCCCAGGCCTTCCTGCCCGCATCTCATGGATTAACAGAGAAAAAAAAAAAATCTACATTTCCAAAGTAATTTTTTGTTGAGAGAATAATTCGGAGAAGAGCTCTGCGCTCATTTGCATGCAGTGCCCGAGCTCGCTGTGGCTGCAGCGTTCCCAGCTCCCGCCGAGCTCTGGCCTCACTCCACAGCCAACAAAGAGCCCTTCCCGTCACCACCACCTCCCTGCAGGTGTGAGAAACCTGAGAGGGGACAGCTCGAGTGACTGGTCGGACTGGAGTCCCAAAAATACGACGAGGGGAGAAGGGCAGGCTCGTCCATTTGTTGGGGAATTGCTCAAGAGCGTCGTGGCTCCACCTGTTCCGCGGGCGCTGAGCCTTTGTGCCTTTCTTAGAGCATCTGCACTTATCTCTGCCAGAGATATAATTAGGCTGCGTTGAGCACAATGGGGCGGTGGGAGGAGGGGAAGGGAGGCTGAAGGCTCCGTGGTTCCCGGGATTTTGGAGCTCCCCGCTCCGTGGTTCCCGGGATTTTGGAGCTCCACGCTCCGTGGTTCCCGGGATTTTGGAGCTCCCCGCTCCGTGGTTCCCGGGATTTTGGAGCTCCACGCTCCGGTCGGGAACGCGCAGTGTCCGTGGGAGCTGCGGGAGGGAACGCGCTGGGCACTGGCAGCGCTGCGGGCACGTGTGGGGCTGGGCACTTGTAGGGCTGGGCACTTGTAGGGCTGGGCGCTCATGGGGCTGGGCACTCGTGGGGCTGGGCCCTCNAGTGTCCGTGGGAGCTGCGGGAGGGAACGCGCTGGGCGCTGGCAGCGCTGCGGGCACGTGTGGGGCTGGGCACTCGTGGGGCTGGGCACTCGTGGGGCAGGGCATTCGTGGGGCTGGGCATTCGTGGGGCTGGGCACTCGTGGGGCTGGGCACTCATGGGGCTGGGTGCTCATGGGGCTGGGCACTCATGGGGCTGGGTGCTCATGGGGCTGGGCGCTCGTGGGGCTGGGCGCTCATGTGCCAGGCGCTCCTGCTCGATGCACTTTGCTTTTCAGTAATGCCTTCCTTAGCCGCTCCTCTGCCAGGGAAAAGGCTGGGGGTGAGGCCCTAAAGGCCCCATTCTTCTCTCTGTTCTTCTCTCTGTGCCCAGTGATCTTCCTTCTCAGTGTCTCGTGTCAGGAAAATGTCTCATGGCAGGAAAGCTTTCTGCTGCTTCAGGAGTTGTTTATTTTTTCCTATCAAAGTTTCAGGAGCTCAGCCTCTGCTGCAGCTTCCAGGGGCACAAATGGCTGCGGCTGCTCATCGCAGAGGGTTTATGTACCTTTTTATCGCCCAACAGACAGATTTTACATACTTTATTTTGTCTTTAAAACCAGTGACTATCAATTTTATTAACGTGCCTCTTCTACACTAGATTCTTCCTACCAATTACTAAATCATAGGAGCATAGGTCAGAGAAGAGAAGAAGAACAAGGAGAAGAAGAAGAAGAAGGAGAAGCTGATACCCTGAATTCTCCGTGTTGTCACTATATTAATATATAGAGCAAAATCTAAGACCACAAACCCATTTTCTGTGGTGCACTGAACAATGATCTCTTCATTTCTTTGGTGCTCTCAGCTCACCCAGCAGTGAGGGAAGATGTTCCCATGGACTTAGTTCAAAGGCTAAGCCATTTTGGAGAGCTTTAGGGGCAAAATGTATCCCCAGCGGATCAGGAGAAGTTTTCTGGCTTGCCTGGACTCCAAGAGCTGGGAATCTGTTCCGTAGATTCCCTGGATACTGGAAGGCTCTAAAGGAAACCTGTAATTGCAGAGTTTTTTCAGTGCTTGCAGTTTGGGAGATGGGGCTGTGAGATTTGGGCATTTTGTTTCGAATTTAAAGTGAATCCCAAGGGTTGTCCTCTGTGCCTTTGATTGTTTTCCCTGTGAATTTTCCAAACCCATCCTAACAGAAGGATTTCCACGGGAATATTTTCTGGATCTGGTAGAACAATGCTTTAATTCAAGGAAATAGCTCTCAGAATGCGCTAACAGGATACATTAAACAAATAAATCACTCGGTGTCAGTTATTGCCTCGGCATTGTGAGGGATAAATATGTAAACATGTCCACACGATCCGTGAGCAACCACAGCTCCATTAGGGAAGGCAAAGGGTGAGTGGCTCCCAGCCTGCACAAGGCCCTTTTCCATCAAGTGTTGGCATGTCCTCTGTTGATAAACCTGTTTTACTCAACGTGCTCCAGGGTTTTAGAGTGACGCTAGGCACTGGTCGTAATTAACGTGGGGCAATATTGCTGCTAATGAACCTCGTGTTGTGGAGGTGAAATAGCCATTTTCTGGCACTGGTTAGTAATTAATGTGGGGTGATATTGCTGCTAATGAACTTCGTGTTGGGGAGGTAAAAGAGTTGTTGTCTGTTGGGGAATGGGAGGGCCTTTGGTCATCTGGATCTGTGGGACTTTGAGCTGTGGCCACATGGGTGCCTTGGTAAATCACTCAGATTTACCTCCTCCTCCTCCTTCCCTTCTCCTTCTCCTTCTCCTTCTCCTTCTCCTTCTCCTCCTCCTCCTCCTTCTCCTTCCTCTTCTTCTGGACTTTTTTCAATGTCTCTTCTCTTCTCTTCTCTTCTCTTCTCTTCTCTTCTCTTCTCTNCCTCCTTGTCCTCCTCCTCGTCCTCCTCGTCCTCCTTCCCCCATCTCTTCTCCATCTCCTTTTTTCTTTCTTCTTCTTTCTCCTTCCCTTTCTCATCTCTTCTCTTTCCTTCCTTTTCCTGCCCTCTCAGCAGCCTCAGGAGTTAAGATCCCACAGTTCCCAGCTAAGCCTGGGTGGGATCAGCTGCTGGATCAGTTGGGATGGACTCTCCCTCTCCCACTTTCCCCCCACACGAGCTCTTAGTCACGAGCAGCCACGGAGTGAGGAATGCAAACGAAGCCTTCAGTGACATTAATGAGATTTATCAGCTCCCAAATAATCATCTGCCATTCACGTGATCCACTCCAGCATCTGCCTTCTCCTCCGAACCCTTTGTGTCATCTGCAATGATGACAACAATTAGGATAATCTGAAATAAATAGAGGGTAATTAAAAATGGGCTCGTGTAAGGTTCTGTGATGAATGCAAACTCTGGGCTCGTGTCCTGTGGCTTCACCTGGGAATTAGGGACATTTTAAAATTGCATCCTCCATGTATTTTCCAGTTGGGATTGTGCTGGCAGACTTTTCCTAAAGCAGAGTTTTCGTGCACCAGGATAAACATTTCCACCTTCCCATACAAGGGCACGAGGACTCCAAAATCCTCAACTCTCCCAAGGGCCGTGGTGGAGCTCCGTTCCCCAAATCTGCTCCCTCTTCACCCAATTCCCTGTCACTCCTGGAGGGAAGGAAGCATTTTCCCATTTAATACTTGGATTTTAATCTTTGGGGTTTTATGAGTGTTCATCTGCTTTAGGTTTTGTTGAATTTTATCAGTGTTTTGTCCAGCATTGGGGGAACATTTCAGTGCCACGTTGTCCACACTGGATTTGGGAATAAATCCAGCATCAGAACCTTTCCAAGGCAAAAGGGAGCAACTGCTCTTATTATTTTCCTTTTAGAGGAACAGATTTGATCCTAAGTCTAAACTGTTGATGTAAGGTTTAGATAGAGTGATAATATTTTATTAAATCAGTTGGAATCACTAGAAAATTGCTTTGGTGACCTCGAGTCTCAGCTGTTGTTGCTCCAAAGGCAGCTGGAGCTTGGGGTGGGAAGGACAGCCCCAAACACTGAAGAACTTTATAAATAGTCCCAATTTATTGCAGCCAGGATGCAGTGAAGAGTAAATAACTCAGGAGATGTCTTAGGACACTGTAAACAAGTGCTGTGCATGTGGAATAGGATGGATCGACTGGGTGAAATTGGGAAAACTGCTGGAAGCTGCAGGGCCTTGCTTTTAACCTTCCATGTGAATGCTTCTCTTGGAATTTTTGGACAGCCTGTCTTGACAAAGTCTGTCAGAGTTTTTTTTTTTAAGTCTTAAGCTCCACATGCCCAAAGTTTACAAGGGAAGTTGTGATCCAGTAGAAGGAATTATTCTTTTTCCTTGCAAAAGTAGAAATGAAGACTTTTACCAGTACGGTGAGCCCACAATTTGATCTTTAAGGATTCAGGGGAGCTGAGTTTGAAAAGATGTTGGCAAATATTTGTCTTCAACATTTCTTGTCCACCAGATGGGACAATCTGTTTGCGACTCAATTGGGAATATTCCTCCCAGGTTATGGAAAGTTTAGTTATTGGGCAGCTGGAAAGGGAACTGCAACTGCTCTTCAAGGTTTTTAACCCACCTGGTTGAGATGTGATATTTTGGCCATTGTTAAAACTTTTATGGCCTTTGCACTTCCCTCCAGAAAAAGTCTTAATGTTTGTATTTATCGGAACTGGGGTGACACGAGGGAATCATGAGGGAATCAGGAGAGAGAAAATAAACCCCACTTGAAGTTTTGAGGTTTGGATCTCCTTTCAAAACGTTTCCTAACTCAGTTCATCTGCGTCAGTCGAGGGCAAAGCCACCAATCCCTCCTGCCTGCCTGTGGCACTTGGGCACAGGATGGGCACAGTTTGTGGGTTAAGAGGGGAACTCTGCAGCTCCAGATAGTGCTGGCCTGGTGCTCAGATCCCTGCAGGCACCGAGGGGCTGGAGCTCTGCTGGGAGAAGGATGGCACAGATGGGACAAGGGGGGAGCCACGGGTGAGAGTTTGTCCCTTTAACCCAGCAGTGACACTTCCCTGTGACACTTCCTGGGCCTCCTGGTGAAGTGTGTGCTTGTCCTTGCACTCAACTGTGCCCAGAAAAGTGCTCCAAAAACTTTCACTTTCCAAGCATTCAAGAATGACAAAAGGCCTCAAGTCCATATTGATGAGCAGCTCTCACTTTTCCCTTGTACCCAGCACTGGTGAGGCCACACCTCAGACCCTGGGGTCAGTTTTGGGGCCTTCATGATAAGAATGACATTGAGGAGTTGGAGCGTGCCCAGGGAAGGGAATGGAGGTGGGAAAGGGGCTGGAGAATTCCTGAGGGAGCTGGGAAAGGAGCTCAGCCTGGAGAAAAGGAGGCTCAGGGGAGACCTTGTGGCTCTGCACAACTCCTGACAGGAGGGGGCAGCTGAGGGGAACAGGGACAGGAGGAGAGGGAACAGCCTCAGGCTGGGCCAGGGGAGGTTTAGACTGGATTTCAGGGAAAATTCCTTTATGGAAAAGGCTGTCCAGGCCTGGCACAGCTGCCCAGGGCAGTGCTGGAATCCCCATCCCTTGAGGGATTTAAAATCCCTGTGGATGTGGCACTTGGGGACGTGGGGCAGTGGTGCCCTTGGCAGTGCTGGGGAATGGTTGGACTCGATGGTTTGAGAGAGCTTTTCCAACCTAAACAATTGTGTGAGAAAAAGAGAGCACGGAAAGTCAGTAAGTGGGAAAAAGCCTCTAAAAAGGGGCTGCAAAGTCACCTCTGCAGCGAGAGGTTCCATGTGTTCCATCACCTTATGGAGCTGCAGAAGGAACAGATGGCAGAACACACCAGAAATGCAATTGTTGCAAAATCCTGGCACGTGAAGGAGCTGCATTTGAGGACATTGGAGTATTCCAAGTGCCTGAGGAGAAACACGAGGCCAGGGCTGCCTCTGTCCTCTGAGAGACTGGCAGCAGCTCAGGTCTTGTGAGGAAATGTCACCTCAGTTCCTGCTGGAGTGCCACCAGCAGCAGCCCTCCTGCGCAAACGCTGGGCAGGATTTAAAAACTGAAACTCCTCTTGTTCCTCACTTTCCTGGTCTGTGTCAGCAATGCTTTCCCGCAGGGCCCTAGAAAACAGGACCAAACCACCATTAGGATTTACGGGTTTGGGTTATGCAACCCCCAAATATAAACTGAAATGTGAGCCAGCTGAAGACACATCCTGAAGTATTCCAGGAGCCCGAAATTGCAGGAGTGTTTCTGTAAGTGACCATGTGCCTCGGCTGTACCAGGAGGGGAATTGAAGTCAGCCCCTGGCCAGGGTTTAGGAGCCATTCTGGCAAGGGGAGTTGCTCTGCTGATGTCAGTGGGACACTCACGTTGGGTTCAGGGAAAGAACAAGTCATGGAGCATCTAAACTTGTGTTTACTGTTTGTGTGAGTCGCTGTAGCAACAGCAGATACCACTCAGGGAGAGAATCCCAGGGCACTCCATCCCTGTCCTCTGCTCTGGAGCCAGACTGGGAGAGCTGAGGGTGGCCAGCCTGGACAAGAGAAGCCTCTTGAGAGCCTCTTCCAATGCCTGAAGTGGCTCTGAGAGAGCTGGAGAGGGACTTTGGACAAGGGCCCGGAGGGAGAGGACACAGGGGATGGCTTCCCACTGCCAGAGAGTGGAATTAGATGGGATATTGGGAAGGAATTTCTTCCCTGGGAGGCTGGGGAGGCCCTGGAATGGATTTCCCAGAAAAGCTGTGGCTGCCCCTGGATCCCTGGCAGTGCCCAAGGCCAGGCTGGAGAGGGCTGGGAGCATCTTGGGACAGTGGAAGGTGTCCCTGCCTGTGGGTGGAACTGGGTGGGCTTTAAGGCCCCTTCCAACCCAAACCATTCTCTGATATCCATGAATATTAAATATGAAGAAAGCCAGAAATTATTTGTTATTTTAAGATCATTCCCACACCAAGTTTTTAGATTGGTAGAAGAGCAACTCCTAATGGATTCTATATCTGGCTGTTGCTTTGGGGTAGCTGTGGATCCTAAAATATTTCACGGGGGACTCGGGAGGATATATTTTAATTTCACATGCTGGTTTCAAAAGCAAATTTAGCTTTAGGAGTGGGAATGGAGCCTCTGCTTTCATAATTTATTTGTAAATAGTCCCGAGCTCATCACCAAGAGCTCGTGGAGTTGCACAGAGCCAAGCAGGGCTGGTTTGATAAGAGTTGGGGTTTCCGGGGTGATGGGCTCAGACTGCGTCACTCGGTGGCTTTAGGGACACTTCTGAGTTTCTAAGAAGGGTTGAACGGGGCTCTCTTCCTGCTCTGAGCAAGGACAGTGACTCCTCTTGGCATGGCCTGGGTGATTCTGTGAAATGAGTGGGAATGTGGTGTTTGTGACATTCACACGAGCCAAGGAGCCTGAGCTCGGCAGCAGGTTCAGAAATGACTGCCCAGAGAGCACGGAGGGCAGGCAGGAGGAGCTGGGAGGCACACACCCCATCAGGCATCATCTCACCACTGTTTGCTTGAGAAAACGAGGGGAAAAACAAGGTTCAGATGAGTCAAAAGACACTGAGAAGAGCTGTGCAGGTGCTGCATCCCACCCAGAGAGCACGGAAGAGGGAGCTGTGGGCAGGCTGGCCAGTGTCCGAAAAAAAGCAAATTCTGAAAGAAAATATTAATGGTGCTTTTTAAAATCCACTTCTGCACTGGAACAGCAGCAGAACTCAGCCTTTTCACCTTAAAATGGCCCTCAGCAAGAGCTGTTTGCTGTCACTTTTTTGTGTCTTTGCCGTCACTTTTTTGTGTCTTTGCCGTCGAAATGATTTGAGGTATCTTTAGTGGTTATTTTTGAAGTATCCACGTTTAAATCGTGAATCCATTGGCCTCTCAGTGGTTTTGGTACAAAGACCTAGGCTCGTGTTTTACATGAGTAAACCTCGCTGCAGCCTGGAGGGTTCCCCACTGCTCCCAGGATTCCTTCAGGGAACCTCGCTGGAATGAAGCAGGAAAAAACAGAAGGAAAAAAAAAAGAAACAGAGGGAGGGAGGGTCCTGATGCACCCTGCTAAAAATTCTGAAGAACATTGCAAGTGTGTAAAATAGTCACTCTTTATTTAGCTCATCTCCTGGAACCCAAAAATAAATATAAAATACTTACAGCCAAACCCTCTAAGCCCTGAAGTTTCCTAATTCACCTCAATCTCCTTAATATGTAATAACTTTGCTTGTTTTGTTTGTTTTTTTCTTTTTATTACATAAAATTCTGCTACAAAAGAAAGGAATATCCTGAATATCAGCTCTGGGGAACATAGGTCCTCCAAGATCAAGAGCAGATTTCTGTTCTTGGTGCTGCATTGCCCTGGTGGCTCTTTCCGAGGTGAAGATTGGAAGTGACAGTGGCAGTGAGTCCTGCCAACCTGGGCAAGGCTGGAAATCCCCCAAAAGGCTAAAATTAGGGTCTGGTGTCAGAGTCTCTGTGAACCTGTTCCTTCTCCTCCTCCAGGAATGCACACATGCCGTGGCTGTGAGGAGTCTCAGAGCAGGAAAACACAGCACAAGAACAGAGTTTTATTGAAACATTTGGGGTTTTGTTTGGCTGAGGAGATGAGGGTTTACCTACCCCTAAACTCACGATTTTATTGATGGTGCTGGTTTTATTGATCCAAACATTTTCTGTAACAAGGGATTTTAGCCCTTCCAGGTCAGCTAATTTACATGATAAAATAGTTGAGAGGGAATGCTCGTGGTGGAAAGGAAAATACACTGAGCTTTGTGTGCTTTTGGCTATTTTGACCTCCCTTTTGATACAGCACAGGATTATGCAGGAATGAGAGGTTCCTCAAAAAAAAACAAAAAAACATTAACTCCCAATGCCACCAAGATTCAAATTCCCCAAATCTTCAAAACCTGTCTGTGCCAGGTTTATTTCTGAATTACCCTTTGGCAGGGTTTATTTAATATTGGTGTAACTTCAAACATTTAATGGAAGGTCTCTGTGTGGTGATGCTTTATTGATGTGGTGGGTGACAGAGAGGATCTGTCCTTGGGAATAAATCCCAGTGCAGGGTGCAGCTCCTTCCCTATCCCAGTGGGGATACTGGGACAGCAGGGACATGAGGAAGGGAGGGCAGGGGGACATGTCTGCAGCTCCAGCTCAGCTCCTGAGTGTGTCTGAGCAATCCTGCCCTGTGATGTCACTGCTACCTGCCAGTAGAAATGCTGAATCCATTAGCTGTGACAGATTTATGGGATAAGCATATGTCACCGGGATTATGGGAAGCACTTACATTCATGGGGAGATTTTATGATTCACTGTATCCGCTGCTTGTGGAAACCTTAACTTTTACATCAGAGCTGCTGGGGAGTGTGGTGTCCTGCTGGCAGGGTCAGGGGGCTGAGCCCAGGGGGAGCAGGGAGCAGGGATGGGGAGTTTGGGGTGCAGGAGCTGGGGAGCACAGGCTGAGAGTGGGACCGGTGGGGTGTGGGGCTG
>VZRF01008109.1:9703-47240 GCA_013396875.1 Vireo altiloquus | reverse complement strand
GGGGCCGGCGGCGGGCGGGGACTCGCTGGCGGCGGCCGGGGCAGCGCAGCGGCGGCCGCGTGATGAGGGAGCGGAGCGGCACCTCCGGCAGCGCTGGCGGCCCCGGCATGGAGAGGCTGCCGCAGCGCCAGCACGACTACATGTCCGTGTGCCTCTTCGCAGAGGAGCCCTACCAGAAACTGGCCATGGAGACGCTGGAGGAGCTCGACTGG
The DNA here is from genome assembly GCA_013396875.1 of Vireo altiloquus. Taxonomy (NCBI): domain Eukaryota; kingdom Metazoa; phylum Chordata; class Aves; order Passeriformes; family Vireonidae; genus Vireo; species Vireo altiloquus. The sequence goes on along the minus strand of VZRF01008109.1, from coordinate 47,028 downwards.
TGCCTGGATCAGCTGGAGACCATCCAAACCTACCGCTCCGTCAGCGAGATGGCATCCAACAAGGTGAGCCCACGTGCGGGACGGGGATGCGGCACCGGGATGCGGTACCGGGATGCGGGACGGGGATGCGGGACGGGGATGCGGAGAGCCTGATCCCGACCCATATTCGCATCTGTTCGGGACAGCAGCTCCAAGTTAGTTGCGGTGAAGGAGATGCGAGTTCACCCCCGGAGACGCGTCCAGGGAGAGCTCGGGGCGGGGGGCGTGGGGAGCGCGATCCGGGATGGAGGGGGAAGAACGATCCGGGATGGAACGCGGAGAGGGATCCGGGATGGAACGGGGAGAGGGATCCGGGATGGAGCGGGGAGAACGATCCCGGATGGAGGGGGGAGAACGGTCCGGGATGGAGGGGGAAGAACGATCCGGGATGGAACGGGGAGAGGGATCCGGGATGGAGGAGGGAGAACGCTCCGAGATGGAGGAGGGAGATCGGTCCGGGATGGAGGAGGGAGAACGCTCCGGGATGTCGTGGCGGCACCGATCCCTGCCGCAGGCTCATTTCCGAAAATTAAAGAGGTTTCAATTAGCGCCGGTCTCTTGGAGCCGATATGAGCAGGAACACTGTGCAAACGCCCGCATTTAGCAAATCATCACTCCAGAAGTCAATTAATTCATTGTTGTCTGTCCGTCCGTAATAACGGCGAACTGTGAACATTGTGCTCCGGTATTTTACGGCTGTTTTGGCTTTCGGGAGCGTTTTGATTTGGTTTTTAATGCGCTTGGCAGCACATGGTGAGGGTAGGCAGCAGCGATGGTGCTCAGGGAATCAGCTCCGGAGGCTGCTGCTCTGCGGAGCTTTCCGTGGGAGCAAAGGGGATTTGTGAGTTTGTCTGCGCAGAATAAAGTGCTGAAGTAAAGGAAGAGAAGTCCGTTGTGTTTAAAGTCGGGGCAGCAGGAGAGCAGAGTGCCAGGAGAGTGCTGACAAGCAGCAGAGAGCGAAAGGCGAATTCTGAGCGCCTGTGTGCGACTTTTGGGAGTTGCTGTTGCAGTCCGCCTGAGCCCAGCTCGGCTCCAGCATCTCCCGGAGCCTGCCCGGCCCTTGCGGCTCTCCCTGCCCCGGGGCCTGGCTGCCTCCCCGCCCGCTGCCCGCGGCTGCAGCGGAGCCGGGCACAGCCCCGGGCACAGCCTGGCAGCTGCCAGCCCTCTCCTGCCCCTTCCAGAGCTCCCAGACAGCGCTTCCAGCCGCGCCGTGCCCGCTGGAGTTGTCACGAATTCCCAGCCCAGTGCTCGTCACATCCCCGTCTTTGCCCAGTCGCGATGGTTTTAAACTCAGTTCTGCACCAGCTCGATGTTGTTATTGTTTGGTTGTTTTTTGGTTTGTTTTTTTTTTCCTAATTGGAAATTACTGCAATCAGAAATGCTGAATTTATGGAAAAAAAAGTTGAGCAAAGAAATCTCGTGTTGTTTCAGCTTCCTCTTCTGGTAGCAATTACTACGATGTGCAGGGGCAAAGGAAGCAGTAAAAGTTTTATAGACTGAGCTTTCAAGAAATAAATATTATTTTTTCGTTTGAGTTTGTGTTGAGGGAACCCTGGATGGAAGTTGAGACAGGTTCAGGCTGCGCCTCAAGTGAACGTGATGCCCTTCAGATTGAGGTTACTTTTTTTTAATTTTTTTTTTTTCCTGAGTGACCTGGCCTCGTGAAGGTGAAACAAAACTGCTTATTGTAGCACTTCAAAGTTGCGATTACTCGGGGTGCAGATGGCTTGCAGCTGGCTCGAGCAAAAGCTTCCTGAAACTTTGTTCTTTCATAACCCATTTCTGAAATGTCTGCACTTTTTGGTCAACTTCCAGTTTCACAGTTTTCAGCTGTGAAAGAGAAGCATAAAATGGCCTCACACCTCGCTTGCCTGTAAATATTGTCACAAATCATGGCATGGTTTGGGTCGGAAAGGACTTTTAAAGATCGTTTCGTTTCGATGCCTGATGATTTGGGGGTCCGCGGCTTTTTTTGTAGGGGTGGGATTTGGTGGCAGACAATGTGCAGAAGGGTCTGGCAGTGCAAGGAGCTGCTGGATCAGTCCTGCATCTCCTGCTGCAGCCCTTCCCTGTTCCNTCCCATCCCATCCCATCCCACCGCCAGCTCCGCTCCGAGGCATCTCCATTTGTCACCGGTAAATAGCGAACCCGGCAGATGTTTTGAAAACAGGATGCCGGGGCTGCGCATTATTAAAGAAAAAACGGAAAGAGAAACAGTCTAGATAGGAAGAAAGCAAATAGGCTCGGCATGCTCCCAAGCGCAGCAGCAGAATAAACACTGACCTATCTTCCTGACCTCCGCTCTCGCCAGTTCCTGGCCCCGCGCCACCCAAGCCAAACTACGTCATTTGAGCCTGATAGTAGGCATGGCACAGCTGTTGCAAGTGTGACTCGAATTTCCTGTCTCCTTCCTGACAGACGTAGTTTAGAAAATCCAGAGTTGCAACAACAGCACTGAGAGAGGCAGAGAGAGGGAGGCTCTCGGCAGCCGTGAGCGCAGGGGGATTCTCGGAAGCGCTGCGGCAAAAACCAGGCAGCGGAGGGGGAAGAGCCATGCGGGACGGCAGCCGGGCTTTGAGCTGATGGGGTTCGGAAGGCAGCGCTTAAAACATGTGCGTATTGTTCGCTAAGGCGGGAGTTAATGACAGGAGAGGCAGGGAATGAGCGGCGCAGCTTGCAGCGGGCTGTGCTGGCATCAGGGAGCCGAGGGACCCCGCAGTGCCACCCGCAGGGATCCCACGGAGAGCTGGCAAAGAGGGAATGTCCCTGGGATGCTCGCGGTGTTTGTGAGTCCTGATGCGTTTCCAGAGCAGTGCTTGATGTGCAAACCAGCCGCGGCTCTCTGCAGAACTCACCACGCACAGCGCTCGTATCTTTGTAGTTTAGACAAAAAAAATAACCTGCAAAAATAACCTGGGTGCAGCTGTCACGAAGGGAGTTTTTTTTCCTAACATTGGATTTCCTAACATCTTTTGCTGGGAGCTGACAGGGCCCTGCAGCTTTGCACTGAAACAAAATAACCTGTGAGGAGCTCTGCAGGCGCTCGGTGCTGCCTGAGGGAGCAAACCACACTTATTTACATTATTGTTACATATATACTCTATTTTTTCCCTGCGTTTATCATCCTGTCCAGCCTCCAGCTTAGGCAACTGCTGTGTCAGAAGGGTTTGTGAGTCAGTGATGATAAAGAAGGGGTATTTTCTCTCTCGTGGTGTAGGTTTGTGTTAGCATTAGGCAGCTATCCTGAGCCTCGCTCTCCTGCCGATGGGAACTGCTCTAGTCCCTAATATAGCATTTGGGATTTGTGGCAGGATGGGCTTGGTGCATCCCCTGGATCATAAGAAGGAGCAGGCCTTTTTCCCAGCTGAAATGCCAGGCTTGCCAGCTCCAGGTTCTTACCAGGCCATCACATCATAAAATGGAGAGCATGGATTGTTTCTGCAGAGCTGCCTGTCCCTGTGGGATGCAGCCCAAACAGAGATACCTGAGCAGCACCTTTGCCTTTCCTTAAATTAGACCAGGCTTATTCAGAGCTTTTTGCAGTCCATCGAGACCAGAGAGCAGAATTTGTGGTGTCTGGCGATATTCTAAGTTTAAATAGAGTGTGAGTGGTGTCCTCAGCCTGCCGGGTGCTCTCATGACTTTGCAAACCCTCTTGTCCCCACCCAAACTGTCCCCCTGGGGAACCCTTCCTTGCAAATCCTTAAACTCTCCTATTGCAACTCTCAAAGACGTCTCTGTTATTGCCAAGTGCTGGATAACACAACTCAAGCCTCGGGACAGCAGCACAACCTCTCCGTGCTCCACAAGATAAACACGACTAGATTTCGTTCTGCTTGGATTTCAAAGGGCATTTGGGTCAGAAAAGCGGAGCAAGGCCGCACCTCGCTTTCGAGAGAGGGTGGCTAAATAAACATCTGGCCATTAGTGTAAACTGCCGGGGCCGCGCTGGAGGTCGCGGCCAAGTGCCAGCGGTGGATGTGCCGAACTGCACAACCTCCTGCTCGTCCCCTCCTCCTGCCGGCCCGGCAGCCCCCAGCCCTGTCCCCTTCCTACGTGATGTTTCCTTTAAGCGGTGCCGAGCTGTTTAGTCTTCCCCTGGCTTTGCGCTGGGACTTCCTTTGTTTAATCGCCGCACAAAGAGAGGTTTGTTCGCTGCGGCAGCCGGCGGAACAAAGACACTTCCACGTCTCCTGTTTTTCCAAGGCGGGATGAATCACTGAGCTCTCCGCGCGCCGGTGTTCCCTGAGCTCGCCCGGGGATTTGCGTCGGGGAAGCGGCGATCGGAGAGCCCTGGCGGGGCTGGGAGAGGCTGGGAGCAGCGCTGGCAGCGCTCCCCGCAGCGCCGCTCCTGCAGAGCTCCGCGCACATCGTGCCGCTTTGACGTCGCTCTTTAACCATTCCCTGGCCGTGCAGCCGCCGCTGCCGAGCAGGACCCCGCGCCATCGGCATGCTCCAGGAGGTAGGAGCTGCTTCTCCCTCCGGCTGGGTGTTATGGGATGGGTTTGTTATGGGGATGTCCTTGTGCTAGAGGACAGGGCGCTGTGGGAGTAGGGTTTGCAACAGAGGCGCTCGGAGGGCTGAGCAGGAGCTTCCAGAGAAAGCTGCTGGATCAGGAGGGAACAGCTCGGGATGCTGGCTCTGACTCAGGCTGGGAAACCCCTCAGGATTTGGGGAGCTTGGTCCCAGTCAGCTCCTGTGTATCAGTCTCATCGCCGTCATAAATGGACTTTAGGGTGGCTGTGTCTGTATCCATCCCATTCCTCCTCCCGTGCTCATTGCCCTCTGAAGTAAATCATTCTGGGGATGTCAAATATGCCCTAAAAGCAGGGTAAGATATCAGGGCCATACGTATTTAATAATGTCATCTTTTGTTCCTGTGAGCCCTCTGGGCTCTCTGTCCAGATATCTTGGTTAAAGTGCTTCCAGTGTTTTAAAAATGGAAATACTGGAAAGCTGCAGTGTTGGCTGCGGGATGTGTGGGGACAGGATTAGGAGACACTGTCACCCTCTGGAATACCCTCCTGGAGCAGAGGGATTTTGAGTGCTGGATGCTTTCCCATCTTCTGGGATGTTGTGGAAAATATGTGGGAAAAGCCCATCCCAGGGGAATCCTTTAGCCGCTGCTGGTGCAGAGATCAAGGCTTTGGGGATAGAATTTTGGTTCAAATCCATGTCCCCAAGAGCGTTTTGGGATCTGTCACCCATCCTCCAGGCCACAACAGTGCCCAGGACCTTGCAGCATGTCCTTTAACCACTTCTGGTTTTCCTGGGACGTGATGGGGTTTTAAAAGTTCTGCATTCTCAGACTTTTACGTTTTAACACGTCAGGGTGGGGCTTAAATAAATAATAGCTCAAAGGCAGGTTCAAAATGAATCATGAGCTGAGGGCAGCACTGGAGAGTGACTAAATGTTGGGAGCAGGGACCTCTCTGGAGTGAAGGATACTGGTGACGTCCTGGAGGAGCAGCATCACTTGGGATGAAGGAGCTGAGAAGGATTTCAGTGCGGTCCTAATCCTCACCCTTGAATCTGAGAGTGATTTTCTGGGCCAGGCCTCTTTCCACAGGCTCCAAACTCTTATTTTTGTCCCCAGTTGTGTTCTGTGGGGCAGCTGCCGATCCAAATATTTGCATTAAGTGAAATAGATTGAAAGCTGTTGAGTTATCCAAGGCAGGACAAGTTGTGGAGATGGATCGGGATGGAGATTCACCCCCAGAGCTCTGAGAGGGAGAGAGATTCCCCTGATTAAAGCCTGGCTTAAAGCAAACAAACCAGAAGTGCCTCACCTTGCTGCTGGTTTAGCACAGCTGGGCCAACTGCAGCAGAAGGATTCTGAGGAGCATTTGCCTATCTCTGTGTGAGAAGGAGTTTTCATTTCATTTTATCTCCATTAATTAGTGCCTTCTGTATGGGTTTGATGCTTGCATTAGGCTCATTTTCGTTTTGGCAGGACCAACTGCCACAGTTTCTGGGGGATGCTGAGCTACACCAATTTCTTCCCAGGATTTTCACTGCCCTCCTCCCAAGATTCCCTCTTTATCCCATGTTTTCTGAAGTGAACAAACTTCTGTTGATTCAAAGTTGCCAGAATTTTTTTTTTTTTCCAACACGAGCATCTTGGAAAAGTCATCTCAGGGCACAAAGTTATTTGAATTTTCCAAAGCCTGTTCTCCTACTCAGGTAAAACCCCAGCTGGATTTGCCTAAATGATGACTGCAGAGCTTGATTCAAATTTAAATTAAATTTAAATTGCTGCTTCATACAATTAACAAAATCCCATCTTTAATTGCATTGCTCTCTCATTGTTAAATGACAAATGCTCTTCCCTCTCTGTTAGCTGTTGTTTCGGGGGTGTTTGTTTCTGATTGAGGGCATAATCCAGGTTATTCCACCCAAATTCCCAGCATCTCCTGGCTCCCCAGAGGAGCAGGGCTGGCTCTGGGAGCACAGGGGAGGCTCTTTGGTTTGTGGGCTCTCCTGACGCAGTCTCTCGGCTTCCTCTGGCACCGAGGCGCTGTGGTTTGCAAGGGTGTGACTGACACAAGATTTGGGGCTGGGATCTGCAGCTCCTGCAGCTCTCTCTGCTCTCGGGGCCACAGATGCTGTCAGCTGCATCAGGGCTTGCTTTAATCAACGTGGTGTCAGCACAGGAGCTGCTGGATTTGTGTTTTGTGCTGCTTCCTCGCCTTCAACCTGGGCTGGTTCTCAGCAGCTCCTCTTCCTCAGCCTCCTTTTGCTCTCAACACGACCAACATTCTTCCAGCTGCTTAAATGGTTCTAAAAGCGATTTTGCAGAACAACTGTTTTGGCCTGTTTCTGCTTTTATTTGCTCTCCTCTCCTCAGAGGGAAGAATAAAAGCAGTGCTGGGAGGAGGAGTTGCTGTGGACACTCACCGTGCTGCTCTGGGAAAGGCAGGGATGATTTGAGGAGTTATCCCTGGCCTGGATGTGCCTTTTGTGTGGTTCTTCCTCCCCGCAGTGCAATTTGTGTCATAAAATGCACCTTTCCGTGGGGGAGAGAGAGGAAATCCATACAAAATCCAACCAGATGGGCTGTAGACTCCAGATGTAGCTGCCAAGATAATTGGGCAGGAGAAATCTGTTCTGGATATTGGAAAAGCATTTTGGATGGAGCAGAAACCAACCTGAGCTTCCTCCAAGGGATCCCAAAGCTTCAGACTGGACCAGACCTCTCTGCTGGGGTTTTCCCACCGAAGGAGACAATCAATCAGTGCTTTGTCACATCACACAGCGAGAAATGACTGTCCAGGGCCAGGCTGGGCAGGGCTTGGAGCAACCTGGGACAGTGGAAGGGGTGGAACAAGATGGTTTTCCAGGTCCCTTCCAACCCAAACCAGTCTGGGCTTCTCTGAGGTCTGAAACTCTGTCAGTCCTGGTAATTCTTATCCATCCAGACAAAGGGAAACCCAAGCCAAATATTTCGGCAGTGGTGTTGGAGACTGGGATCCGTGGGCAGCGGTGTTGGATATGCTGGGATTGGGATCCATGGGCAATGGTGGTGGAGATTCCATGACAGGGATCCGTGGGCAGTGGTGGTGGATATGCTGGGATTGGGATCCATGGGCAGTGGTGGTGGAGATTCCATGACAGGGATCCATGGGCAGTGGTGTTGGATATGCTGGGATTGGGATCCATGGGCAGTGGTGGTGGATATGCTGGGATTGGGATCCACGGGCAGTGGTGTTGGATACCCCAGGACAGGATTCCATGGGCAGTGGTGTTGGCTATGTTGGGATTGGGATCCCATGGACAGTGATGTTGGACACTCCAGGACAGGGCTCCACAGACAGTGGTGTTGGATGTGCTGGGATTGGGATCCATGGACAGTGGTGTTGGATATCCCAGGACTGGGATCCATGGGCAGTTGTGTTGGATACCCCAGGACAGGGATCCACAGACAGTGGTGTTGGATGTGCTGGGATTGGGATCCACGGGCAGTGGTGTTGGATATCCCAGGACTGGGATCCATGGGCAGTTGTGTTGGATACCCCAGGACAGGGATCCACAGACAGTGGTGTTGGATGTGCTGGGATTGGGATCCACGGGCAGTGGTGTTGGATATCCCAGGACTGGGATCCATGGGCAGTTGTGTTGGATACCCCAGGACAGGGATCCACAGACAGTGGTGTTGGATGTGCTGGGATTGGGATCCACGGGCAGTGGTGTTGGNCCAGGACAGGGATCCATGGGCAGTGGTGTTGGACACTCCAGGACAGGGATCCATGGGCAGTGGTGTTGGACACCCCAGGACTGGGATCCATGGGCAGTGGTGTTGGATATGTTGGGATTGGGATCCATGGGCAGTGCTGTTGGAGGCTCCAGGACTGGGATCCACAAACAGTGGTGTTGGATACCCCAGGACAGGGATCCATGGGCAGTGGTGTTGGACACTCCAGGACAGGGATCCACAGACAGTGCTGCTGGATACCCCAGGACTGGGATCCACCTGCAGGAGCAGGCAGGAGCGGATCTGGCCCCGCAGGGCACACAGGGATTTCTCCAGGTGCCAGCACAAAGCCGGGCGGGCACACCTTGCCCACACATGACACACGATTTTCAGGGAAGCTCAGCGCTGGTTTCTCCGTGACCTGAGCCCTTCCCCCGCGGCTGAGGGGGATTTTCCTCCGCGGTGAGTAACACCCGGAGCCTGCTCGGGAGTGGAGAAACCCAATCTCGCCGAGGAGCTGCACAAATCCCTGGCGCTGAGCAGGCTCCTGTAGGGAGTTTTTCCTTTCCGGCATTCGGAGCAATTTGCATACTTCGAGTCTCATTTGGCTGGAAATGAGCTGGAAATGCCCCAGTGCTGCAAACACTCAGCTCCAGCTTCCAATTCATCACTTTTTTTAAGCCCCGCGTTGCGTAAATCCCGTCCCACCCAAGGGAGGTTCTGCTGCTCTCAGAAATGCTAAACTTCGCGGGGGGGAAAATCTGAATATTGTTCTGTCTGCATCAGATAGATGTTGTTGCTTTCATGAGCAGCCACATGCTGATTTATGGCAACCTGCTATTTATTTATCAACATTTACATTGTGGATTCCTAAATTATTCTAATAACATCAGGCCAACAAGTTGGTCATGATGTTGCTCCTTTAAAGTCTTCCTTTGAACATCTCTATAAATCAAGGCTGCTTTGATGTGAAATTGGAGATTTCATAAGCCTGTGTTTACTTTTGGGTTTCAAAAATCAGCTGAAGGGAAAACAAAAAAACCCCAAAAAACAAATAGTACTTTGTATCTCATTAAAAAGAATTTCTAGCGCATTAAACGCGATATTGTTTTAGGAAATAAGAACTAGAAAGAGCTGCAAAAGAAATTTGATTTTTTTTAATGACTGATAGTTGACTGCAACCGTTCCACTTTTCTCCAGGCACTGAAATATGGCTGGAAACTTTCTCCTTTAGTGCTGTTTAGCGTGAAACAAGCTCGTGGTTTTTTGTTTTTTTTTTATTTAAACGTTAAAAGCACCTCCCATCATTCTCCGTGGAGTGCCCAGGAAGGAAAATCGATGGGAATTATGAAGTAACAAGGACAGCTGCAAATTTGTTTGTCATGGTCCTTTCTGTAAGTGATGTAACAGCAGGAAAACACAGATAAGCAGGGTTACTGCTCCTCCAAATCCAGGAATTTTAACTCCCAAACTTTCGAAGAAACGCTCAGCTCTTCCAAAATCCAGGAGTTTGGTTCAGTGCCTCCTGCAACGCAGGAATAAGATGTCAGGAATAACAAATATTCCTTCAACGGGGTGGTATAAATCCCATTTTTTTTTTAACCTGGAGGAGAGTGTCGCATCCATCCCACCCCAGACTAAGGCATTACGCATTCCCCGTCTGAGTAATGAGTAATTTCCCTCCTGTGTGGAAATCATTTCCGATGGGACAGCACTTGGGCAGGTGAGGGGTGACTCTTCCCAGCTCCCAGAGCCGAGCATCCCGTGATTCCCAGGAAAAGAGCTGCTCAGTGGAGTCCCACCGAGCTTTAATTGTGCCTCCGGACCTGCGGTAATTAGCGGGGTAATTAAGCGAGGAGGATTCAGCCCGGCTGCCTCAGCGAAAGTAACCCTCGGCCCACAAATCCTTTTGTTCTGGGGATTTCTTGGAGCGCCGGGGATGGGAGCTTTGCGTCAGCAGGGTGGGTCGGGAACAGAGTTTATAAACACTGGAGATCTGCAGCGAGATTCCTCCATCAAAGTGTGGGGTGGGACCCCTTTCTCCAGAGCTTCTCCAGGCCGGAGCCCCAGAGCATCCGAGCTGCTCTTTTATCTCCCAATCGCCCTCAGCTCCTGCAGATGACTCCGACTGGTTTTAAGCAGCCTCTTTGCATAAGGACTCTTGGCCTCGGGGAGCCCCAGCTGGTCTAAATCGACTTCAAAGGATTTCCAGCAGCAGCAGATCCCTGCTCCTGTCTTTATTCTCCCTGTGATGCGCCAGGAGCGCCTCTCCAAGCTCCAGAGGGAATGGGAACAGGAATAACAGCAGTGTTCGTCACCGGAGTCAGCGTGAGACTGGAAGGGCCAAGAGCTGTGGGTGCTTCTTCATGGCTCTCCTTAGGAGAGGAACGGAGTTGTTCATTCCATAAAGAGCCAGAAAAGTGGGAATTTCCACAAGGAATCATCAGGGAGGTGTTCCCAGTCCCCATCTGGGTCATATCATGGAATCCCAGAATGGTTTGGATTGGGAGGGATCTTAAACCCCATCTCATCCCACTGTCCCAGGCTGCTCCAAGCCCTGTCCAAACCTGGCCTTGGGCACTGCCAGGGATCCAGGGGCAGCCACAGCTGCTCTGGGCACCCTGTGCCAGGGCCTGCCCACCCTCCCAGGGAACAATTCCTGCCCAATATCCCACCCATCCCTGCCCTCTGGCACTGGGAAGCCATTCCCTGTGTCCTGTCCCTCCATGCCTTGTCCCCAGTCCCTCTCCAGCTCTCCTGGAGCTCCTTTAGGCCCTGCAAGGTCATGACGAGGTCACCCTGGACCCCCAGCATGGTTGAGCTCCTAAATCCAGCAGTCAATCATAAATTAGGCCAAATTTTGTTCCTCTGCATAAAACTGAAGCCCATTTGGTCAGGATGGGATGCCAGAGCAGCTGCCAATTGGCTCCAGAAGCTGCCATGCCCTTGGTGCCAAGGTCACCACCCTCCCACGGGCCCTCACCAGGGATTTCTGTGTCTGGAAGCAGAGCTCAGCAGAGGAATAAAGGTGGGGAGCAGCCCTGAGCAGCGAGGGCTTGGTGTGGGCAGCAGGAGGAGAACTGGGAGCAAACTTTTCCCACTGGTGATCAAGGAAATTCCCACCCGCACACACGGCTGGAACGCTGGAAAGGAACTGTGATTCCCTGGAGCAGAGGATGCATGGAATAGGGTCACTGCTGGTAATCAAAGAATGATTCAATTCTGGGAGACTTAATTTGGTGCAGACGAGCCCTGCAGTCAGGCAAAACAGGAAAGCTCCACGCGATGCTGGGGCCATTCCTCACACAACGCTCCAGATGCTTCCAGACTTCCCTGGGAATGTCAGCCAAGCTGCCACGTGCCTTTGGAAATGGAAAATGGCACTTGGGCTTCACCTTATTTGTGTTATCTGCACTGCTCTCATCGGTTAAAGGTGCTCACGGCATGGTTCTGTGGGCAGAATTTGGGGTGGAGGGAAAGAAGCATTGAGGCCTGGAGCTGGGGTGGGCATCCCCTCCTCATCCGTGCACTCCTAATTCCCATCTCTTAGCGAGTTTATCAGTGCTGATTTCCTTTGGAAAATGCACGGGGCTGAGTATTAATTAGGAAAATTAATGAAAATAACAGCACGGGTCCGCGTGCTGCTAATGGGCATTACCGTAATTACCCTCTGGGCATTACCGTAATTGCACGCGGCGCTCTTCAAAGCCCCAATCCCTGGGTTTGCTCCACGTGGAGCGCTTGGAATTTTCTCCTCATTCCCTGCAATCTGTTTGTTTTCCGTCAGTGTGGCATGGATTTAAGGACGGGATTGCCACAAGGGGGTTGGTCATGACATCAGCCATTGATCCCTGCGTTGGTAGTAGCCTGCTTGCTCCCTGCAGAGCAATTCCCGGGAAGCAGCCTCACTCCCGAGCATCCTGAACATCGAGGAGGAATCCCCAAAACCCACCACGAGATGTGGAACGTCCGGGATGCCTCGGCGTTTTTGCGGGGGGTTCGTGTGATTGAGTAAATCCTGCTTAGGTGCCGGCATGGTTGGGATGGCAAATCCCAACAAACTTCGCAAATCCTGTGGGAATTCCCACAGCTCCGGGAAGCTCGGCTGAGTTTGACCCTCATAGTGCTTTTAGCAGTGCTGTGACTCTGCTGCCCGTGCCGAGAGGGCTGGAAAAGTGAGGGACATTAAGGCTGTAGAGGGGTAGATTCCCTCTTCCAGACGGGATGCGAGAATCCTGAGGATTTTCCTCTGCTGCAGATGGCTCGGGTGACCTTGTGGAGGCCACTTCAGTGCTCTGTGGAGAGGCCGTGGCAACCCTTTTGTGGTTTGCGGAGCCACTTGGCGAGGTAAAGCAGCATTTATCGGCTGTTTGTCCTCCTCTCATTGATCTGAAAGGAGCCATTGTGAGGAAAACCCGAGTGACTCAGGGGTGCTCCGGCGCGGTTTGTGTGATCCATCTGCTGATGCTGGGTGAAGGGCTGGATGCAGGGAAATGCCGCAGCACATGCCGGGCTGTGGGGCCGTGGGAGGGCTCACGTGTCCCCACTGCTGCTTGTGACCACGGCACAGACGTCACCGGGAGGGGAGATGGGGTCAGAGCTCCCCTTCCCTGCCGCGGGTTGTGCTCCTGCCGCCCCTCCTGCTCCTCCCCCGAGGTTTCAAAGGGCTTTTGTCCCTCCTGGTTGGCAGGAGGCGGAGGGGAAAGCCTACGGGACAGAATCCCTGGCCCAGCGCTGTGGGATGTGTTCCTGAATCCTTCACACCCCAGTCCTTCCTGTATCCCTCACATCCCAATCCTTTCTGTATCCCATGGGATACCAACCTCACCTCCCTCTCCTGCCCATATCCCAATGGGATACCAACCTCACCTCCCTCTCCTGCCCATATCCCAATGGGATACCAACCTCACATCCCTCTCCTGCCCATATCCCAATGGGATACCAGCCTCCAATCCCCNCATCCCTCTCCTGCCTGTATCCCAATGGGATCCCAACCTCACATCCCTCTCCTGCCCATATCCCATGGGATACCAACCTCACATCCTTCTCCTGCCCATATCCCAATGGGATCCCAACCTCACATCCCTCTCTTTCCTGTATCCCATGAGACAGGATTTAAGCTGCTCGAGTTACCTGGAATGTGAGGTCTCACTGTGTGATAGTTAGAGCAGGATTGTGTGGGATACTGGGGAGGAATTCCTGGCTGGGAATGGGGAGGAAGGCCCTGGCACAGGGTGCCCAGAGCAGCTGTGGCTTCCCCTGGATCCCTGGCAGTGCCCAAGGCCAGGCTGGACATTGGGGCTGGGAGCAGCTTGGGACAGTGGGAGGTGTCCCTGCCCATGGCAGGGATGGGATGAGATGGGATTTAAGGTTCTTCCCAACTCAAACCATTCCAGGATTCCATGTTTCTGTGCCACTGGCAGGACAGGGCAGGAGGGACAGCAGGGATGGAGGTGGCACTGTCCCAGCAGGTTGCACTCCCCTTTGGGCTGCATAGGTGCAAGGGAGGTGCCATCAGCTTCTCACCTCTGCTCATGTTGAATCTAAGGAGAGGAGAAGATGGGTCACCACTTCCTTCGCTCCACATGGCTAAAGGTTGAGCTGGAATCCCATCTGGATGTTCTGGAGCTGTGCCTTGTCCAGCCTGGGCTGTCCATGGGAGCAGGGAGCAGGATTCCAGGCTGTGCCCACACCTCACGTGTCCCACAGCACGTGGGGACGCCTCGTGCCATCATTCCAGGAGAGGCTGATAGCTGGGAAGGCAGCTGGAGACGGGAGAAGGTTTCACAGCAAAGATGGCCCTTTTATTTTGGGAATCCTGGCCTCTGGCATGTGCTGTGTTCCCGGCACAAGCAGCAAGGACGTCCTGAGCAGCAGGAGAGCTTCTCATCCCAGTGATCCCGTGCTGGGAGCTGGGCACAGGCACTGCACAAGGGATTTGCTTTGGATTCTGTGTCAAGGACAGCTCCAGCTCCCTCATAGCAGGACTGCTTGTCCGTTTGAAATAGAAACTGCAGGAGTGATTAAACCTTGAAATTGTGAATCACAGAAGGGCTGGGGTTGGGAAGGACCTTAAAGCTCATCTCGTTCCACCCCCTGCCTCGGGCAGGGCATTACAGATACATTCTTTTGAGAATGGATGTGTGAATTTATGAATTGCAGTTACAGATTTAAGGTGATTATTTTTTCATGCCTCTTAGCTGAAGGGTATTTCCAGTTTGGGAAGGGACATTTTGCTGCGTTGCTGCATTCTGCCCTTTACCGCGTAGGAGGAAAAACCTGACCACACTGAAAACGTGCAAAATGCTTTGAAAAATCCAGCTGGGAATGCTTCAAATATCCCAATCTCCATAAGGAATAGGATTAGAGCAAAACAGGAAGGGAGACGAGCCTGCTGCTTGCTTCCCCCTTATTTAAATATTCCCGAGCTTCCTCCATTTTCATTTTCCCTTAAAAACATGGAAGCTGGCAGCCCCTCGGAGATCAGCATCATTCTCCTGGCGTGGCTCAGCTGAGCTGAGCTCATGTGGAGCGGGGACCCCCTTGAGGAGCTGAGCGAGCAGCACCATCCCCAATTCCCCAGGCTGGATCCGAGCGGATCCCTTCCCGTTCCTTTGTGCATTCCCGGATCTCATCCCCCCTCTCCCGGACGAGCTCATCCACCCACGGGAGCCTCGCAGGGATGAGCTGCCAGGCTGAGCTTTGGCTGGGATTAACAGCCGCTGGTTTTTGTGGGATCTCTGCCTCGGATAAGCACTGATTTTTTTGGGATTGGGAAAGAATCCGTGTGCCTGAGGAGCTCTCCCATCCGAGCAGTGATTTCTCCGGGAGGATTTCTGCTGGCTTGCAAGGAGCTTTCTAAAATGCCTGAAGCCAACTATCTGTTATCTGTGTCTTGGGGTTACATCAAGGTGGGTTTAAATCCTGAAGGATTATTAATTCCGGGATTATTAATGGCTGCTTTTTGTGCTGTGTTGCTCGGAGAAAGCCTCTGTGAAGGAAATGTGCTTTAAAAATGCTGATTTCTGTGTGTTTTGGCTAATATCATGTGTGTAGCGTGCATGCAGAATCCATGGATGTCATTTTTTTTGGGAATTCAGTGTTGCAGGATAAAATGATGCAGCAGTGAAAATGTTGGATTATAAAACCAGGAGGATCACAGCATGAATATCTGAGGGAATAATGCCTGAATCCCACATTTTGCTGTGTGATCTTCAGATTTAGGGCACATTTTTCTCCTCGGGATATGCAGCTGTCTGTTTGTATAATACAAAATGGAGCAAATTTCGAAAATCCAGAACAAAAGGAGGTTTGGGGATGGGGAAATCTCAACCTGAGATAAAAACCTGAGCTTTCAGAGAGATTTATCTGAGCCGTTCCCTCCTTGTTTGTGACAGTAACAATTAATGAGCATCTTTAGAGGAAATTAATTCCGTGGGCTGCAAGAAAAATCCAGTCACGGTGATGCCGAGCAGGATGGAAATGAAACCATCTGCTGCTGACTCCATCCCAAAAATCCCTGGAGTTTTTCTCATTTTGGGGGAAGTCTCCCTGTGCGATTTGGGAAAGGATTCCATAAAAAATGCCTTTTTTTTCTGTGTCCTTCCCCCCACAGTTCAAGAGGATGCTGAACCGGGAGCTCACACACCTGTCCGAGATGAGCCGCTCCGGCAACCAAGTGTCTGAGTACATTTCCAACACTTTCCTGGGTAAGGAATGCATCCCAAGGGTTTTTTTTTTGGCTCGGGGAAGGGTTCACGGCAGCCTCGTTGCTCCCATTCACAGCTTCCCTCCTTGGGCTTTCCCTTTCCAATTGGGCTGTGGGAAGGGGA
Organism: Vireo altiloquus; assembly: GCA_013396875.1. Taxonomy (NCBI): domain Eukaryota; kingdom Metazoa; phylum Chordata; class Aves; order Passeriformes; family Vireonidae; genus Vireo; species Vireo altiloquus. The sequence continues at coordinate 30,966 of VZRF01008109.1, read as the reverse complement.
AGAATGGTGGTTGGGTAAGGAGGAATTCCTTGCCAAGCCGTGGGAGGATTCCGTGGGGTTGGTGGTGGCTGCCTTATGCAATAGCAGGGTTTTGGGTTTTGTGGTGACCTTATGGAAAGGACAAAGTCACACAAACCCAGCCACTGCCTCCTTCAGCTGCATCTCCCCTCCGGAGACTAAACCATCCCCAAAATCTTATTCATTACTTCGTGTAAATCTGCTCATTTTGTGCCAGAAGTCAGGAAAAAAAAGGGAATATTTTGCGTTTCATTGATTCTGTTGGAGCTCACAGCTCTCCGGACGTGAATGAATCTTTGGTGTCAGCATTTGTTAGGAGAAATGGGATTTTCTCAGGGAGCAGCTTTAGGATTTGTGACTGTTTCCATATAAAATGCTCATATTTATAGATATCCCTGAATCCAGCAGCTCCAAAGGCTGAGTGTCCATGGATGCTGGAGCTGGCAGGGATCTGTGCCCTGAGGTTGGAATGGCCCAGAATGTGTTCCCTGGCTGACACACAATTATTCCCATTAAGGATTTTAAAGTGATCCCAAAAGCTGGCTGCAGCTGGAACTGCTGCCTGCATTTAGGACACAGCACAGCATCCATAATCTGTGGAAGTTTGGAGCTGCTTTGTGGGAATTGCTCTTATTGCTCAGCTAAATTGTGACACCCAGAGCATGGATTGAAACAGGGAATGGGAGCAAGGCTGGGACACAGAGGGGCAAATCCAGGGATTTGGCTGATGGTCAGCACTTCAGTGAGCGTGGAGCAGGATGGGCTGAGCAGGAATTGCTGATGTGGCCACCAAAAATGAACCCCACAAACATTCAGGTTAATGGGGCCTGAATCCCAGCTAGGGGTGATGAGCCAGAGCTGCTGCTGGTGCTGCTGGGGTTGTTTTATCCGTGGAATCCAACACTGGTTTGGGTTGGGAGAGACTGTAAAGATCATCCAGTGCATGGCAGGGACATCTTCCACTGTCCCAGGCTGCTCCAAGCCCCAATGTCCAACCTGGCCTTGGACACTGCCAGGGATCCAGGGGCAGCCACAGCTGCTGTGGGCACCCTGTGCCAGGGCCTGCCCACCCTCCCAGGGAACAATTCCTTCCCAATATCCCATCCATCCCTGCCCTCTGGCACTGGGAAGCCATTCCCTGTCTCCTGTCCCTCCATGCCTTGTCCCCAGTCCCTCTCCAGCTCTCCTGGAGCTCCTTTAGGCCCTGCAAGGGCTCTGAGCTCTCCCTGGATCCTTCTCCTCTCCAGGTGAGCACCCCCAGCTCTCCCAGCCTGGCTCCAGAGGGGCTCCAGCCTTGGGGCAGCTCCGAGGCTTCCTCTGGACTCTCTCCAGCAGCTCCATGTCTGAATTCCTGTTTTCCCCATGCTCAGGCAGCTCCATTTGCCCAGGCAGGGTTGGACAATGCTCTGCCCATCTCTGTCCTGCTGCTTCTCACCTGCACGGTGCCAGTGCCATCCCAGTGTTCGTGGGGCACTGCTGAGGGGCACAGGCTCTCCACATTGGGCCAGAGCAGCCTCACTGCTCATGCTCAAAAAATGAGGGAAGCTTTTAAAAAGGATCCTCAGCTGTTCCAGGAAGTCGTGCTGCTGTGGGGTTTATGAATTAATTTTTTTCCCCCGCCTAAAATTTAATGAAATGAACACCCAAAATAACAGGAGTCTGCAAGTGAGGAGGTTGAACAAACAAACAAACAGAAATATGTGGGTAGGACACTCATTAATCTCCGGAGATGGGGATAATTCAGAGAAATTAAACCCAGATCACATGACTTCATTCAGCTTTTTGATTTCATTAGGGTAAGGAGTGACAAAGCACCGGGAATGGCTTCCCACTGCCAGAGAGCAGGGAGAGGTGGGATAGTGGGAAGGAATTCCTGGCTGTGAGGGTGGCAAGGCCCTGGCACAGGGTGCCCAACACCCCTGGCAGTGCCCAAGGCCACCCTGTGACAGCAGAAGGTGTCCCTGCCATGGCAGGGGATGGAACAAGATGATCTTTAAGGTCCCTCCCACCCCAACCCACTCCGTAATTCCATGATGAAATGAGCTGAGAAGGCTCCAAGAAGGAGCAGAGGTTCCAGCCCTGCCCTGGCCATCAATGAGGCAGCGTGGGAAGGTCAGAAATGACCCAGCAGTGCTCTCACATCACGTCACAGGGATGGTCACACTGCCCTTGGGTCACACTGCTCTGCCCCAATGCTGCTGCCACCCCATGGGAAAAAAAATCCAGGATTTCTGCTCCAGAATGGCCTTTTGGTGCTGCCTTAGTCACTGCTAAGGAGATTATGGAGAGGAAAGTCCTTCAGTGGTTCAGCAAAATCCAGGGAACACCCACTGATGTCAGCCAGGCTTTGCTGTGAGTCATGACTCCTTTCCTAATTGCAGCGCTGCTGCTTGGGATTTCAGAGGGGTTTAATTAAGCCCAGGCAAAAGTAATTCATGCCTGGAAGTCTTGTCCCTCTGGAGGTCCTCAAGGTGCACAGAGGTTGTGGTAAAATCCATGAAAAATTGTTTGGAGCCACTGGATCTGCACTGTAATAAATCACCTGTAGGGCATTAAATAATACATGGGGTTTAGGCTTATTTATTTATTTACCAAACACAGCCAAGTGTTTGTTTTATTTACCAACTCCACAGCCAAGTTTGGGTCTCTTCATGTGCACTAAAATTGTGATTATCCCTGAGAATGGCAGTGGGAATTCAGCCTGTGCTTTGGGTGTTATTCAATATATATTTGTGAAGGATAAACCTTTAATAAATCACTGACACTCTGTTTGTTGCTGGTTTTTAGAGCAGGGGGATATTGACCCTAAAAAGTGAAAAGAGGAAAAATAGATGTGGTTTTACTTCATCCAGAGAAAATGTGTTTTATTTTCCTGAAAATAGGTATGAAATCCATTGGGATTTTTCCTTTAGCAGAACCTGGTGCCCTTCAGGCGTGGAAAATCACAGAATCATTTAGGATGGAGCTCATGGGGTCCAACCATTCCCTCAGCACTGCCATTCCCAGCACTAATCCTTGTCCCCAGGTGCCACATCCATGCACAGAGAGACACTCCTGGGCATGTCCTGTGTCCCCAAACCACACAGTGACTGCAAGAGGGTTTGGGACTGGGTTTTTTTTATTTTTTGGCTCCCAAAATGAGAAGACCCCTGGCAGAAACCCCTGGGTTTGGAGTGGGGTGCAGAGGCAGCAACTCAAAGGTTGGTTTTGGGGGATGTGCTGGGAGCTTGTGCTGACTCATTTTCCTTTCCTGATCTCTTCCAGACAAGCAGAACGATGTGGAGATTCCTTCTCCCACCCAGAAGGACAGGGAGAAGAAGAAAAAACAGCAGCTCATGACACAGATCAGTGGGGTGAAGAAATTAATGCACAGTTCCAGCTTGAACAACACCAGCATCTCACGGTTTGGGGTGAAGACAGAAAAGGAAGATCATCTGGCCAAGGTATGAGGGGTTCCTGCTCTTTTGGGAGAATCTGGAAGCTGGGAATGGGTTGTTCCCCCTTGGAATTGTTATCCCTGAAATGATGTGGCCATTAGAAATGATGTCATTAATGGCAGCAGGCCCTAACGCCATAGTTTTTATTTAAAAACCCACGGAAATAGCCCTAAAATAAAAAAGAAAAAGGCAATGAAGGCTGAGGAGAGCAATTATGAACCACAAAATCAGCCCTTCACAGTTACTCTGTGCTCATTAATTCACACGTTCAGCGCTTACGTAATTACAGCAATCATTAAATTTGCATATCTGTGAACTTTCGGGAAATGCCGAATTGCCTGGAAAGCCATGAAATCATTCCCTTTTCTGTGCCTGGAAAACCATGAAACCATTCTATTTTCTGTACCTGGAAAGCCATGAAACCATTCTCTTTTCTGTACCTGGAAAGCCATGAAACCATTCTCTTTTCTGTACCTGGAAAACCATGAAACCATTCTCTTTTCTCTACCTGGAAAACCATGAAACCATTCTCTTTTCTGTGCTCTCCAAAGGAGCTGGAAGACCTGAATAAGTGGGGCCTCAACATCTTCAACGTGGCCAGGTACTCTCACAACCGCCCGCTGACCTGCATCATGTACGCCATATTCCAGGTGAGTATTCCCAGCCTGAACCTGCTGCTCCCAGCCCTTTTTCCCTTTTTCCACCCCCTCTGCCTCACCTTTCCCTGCTCTGATGCTCACCTGGGTGTTCCTGCTGGGATCCCACAGGAGAGGGATCTGCTGAAGACCTTCAAGATCTCCTCAGACACGTTTGTGACCTACATGATGACGCTGGAGGATCACTACCACTCAGACGTGGCTTACCACAACAGCCTCCATGCTGCTGATGTGGCCCAGTCCACCCACGTGCTGCTCTCCACCCCTGCCCTGGATGTGAGTTTGATGCCTTAAAGTGGCTCCCTAGACACACAGAGCAGGCAGGAATAAAGGAATAAAGGAGGGATTTGTTTGAAAGGCCTTCAGAGGTCACACTCTGGGCTCCAGAGGCTCCTGCCTCAGTGCATCCCAACATGGACAATGCCAGCTCCCGAGTTCTTCCCACTTTGATATCAGCATCAATTGCCCAAGCAGAAGCCAGGCAAGGATGGAATTTGCCCAAGCTTGCCCCCCTTTCTCTCCCCAAGATGAAGGTTTGCAGTTGTTGGGCCCAGGAGGGTCTGGGTGTCCTTGGAGAGCGAGCTGGAGAGGCTTTGTTATGTCAGTGTGAGCATGAGAGAACAGCACTGAACGAGCTCCAGGGACCTGCAGAGTGACACTGGGCACTGCAGGGTTTGAGATAATATAAAACTTAAAACCTAAGGCATCAAGTTGATTTTGAACCTTTTTGAGTTGGTTTTGAACATGGGGTGGGCACTGGTGGCTCTTCCGAGCTCTTGCTTCACTCCGGGGCCTTCACCATTCCAGCACATCTGGAATCTCTGTTTTATCTCCTTGTCTCAGAAAACCAACCCAAAACCCCACAATTTGTTTCCCTAAATCAGCTTCTGCAGCTGTTGAGAGGTAAAACCCCTCTGACAGATCCCTGTTGTTCCACCCTAGGCTGTCTTCACAGATCTGGAAATCCTCGCTGCCATTTTTGCAGCTGCCATCCACGATGTGGATCACCCTGGGGTCTCCAATCAATTCCTGATTAACACAAGTGAGTTTCCTTCTGAATCTCTCCGAATTTCACCCACCAGGTCGGAAATCAGCTTTTTTTCCATGCCAAAAATGATGACTCTCAGGCCGTGCTGCCCTCTCAAAAATCCCTGCAGTAAATGAGGGAAACATTTTGGAATTAAAATGCAATCCCTGACAAAGGCAGCCACTGTAGCACCATTTGTAAAGTCAATATTTACTACTTGCTAACACATAGTAATTCTGCCAGCCCTGAGTGCAAACTTCACCATTAAGATAAGATAAATCACCCTATTGCTATTGACAAGCAGAAAGCCAAATATTGCCTTCGTGTTGTGTTCTGCCACAGGCTGAGCGTGCAGCTGGATTCCAAAACGTGGGGATTGTTGTGTTTTGGGAAGGGTTTTTGTAGGATTCTGTTCTCAGTGATTTGTAACAGAATTATTTTGTCATTGGGACTGAGCAAAGCTGGTTAGGTGCTGGGGTTGGCACTCATGGAGCTAAAAAGAATCCCAAAATCACCCAGTGTCCCTCGACCAGACTGCTCCAAACCCCATCCACCCTGGCCTTGAACCCTTCCAGGGATGGGAAAAGGAATCTTTCCCCCATTAAAAACATTTCAGTGCCCAGGACAAGCATTGGCTGTTGGAAATCCCACATTTCCCAGGCTGGAGTCTCACATTTGCTGTTCCTTCCCCAGATTCCGAGCTGGCCCTGATGTACAACGACGAATCCGTGCTGGAGAATCACCACCTTGCCGTGGGCTTCAAGCTGCTCCAGGAGGAGCACTGTGACATCTTCCAGAACCTGACCAAGAAGCAGCGCCAGACCCTCAGGAAGATGGTGATTGACATGGTATGGCCACACCCTGAGCCTCTTCTTGACCAAAAATGGTTGGTTTTGTGCCTTCCCCTCCTAAAATCTTGTTTTTTCTCCTTCTGGAAAGGTGTTGGCCACTGATATGTCCAAGCACATGAGCCTGTTGGCTGATCTGAAGACCATGGTGGAAACGAAGAAGGTGACCAGTTCAGGAGTTCTCCTTCTGGACAACTACACAGACAGAATACAGGTGAGGCAGCCAAATTCCCTGGATTTGGGGTGTTTTGGTCAGGATGGGGAAGCCACACTCCTGTTTTTTGAAGTGATTGCCCAGAGAAATCCACAGCAGTTGTTTTCTTCTGCACTAAAAAGAAGCCCAAGGTGGTCCTGTGTCTTTAGGGAAAAGGAATTATGGGTTCCCAAAACACTCTGAGCATGGAGCTGCAAACGTGGCACATTCTGAGGTCAGGGTTTGAGGGCTCCTAAACCTCCCTGCTGCTTTCTCCCTTTTGTTTCTCCTGTTGCAACATTGCAAGAATTTAATTGGGAACTTCGTAGCTAAAGCAACTCAGAGTGAGCAGGAATTACTGATGTACAGGCTGTTCCCTAAATAATTTAATCCTTGGTTTATAGAAATGACCAGGGAATGCTGGAACAGGGTTAGGCAGTGAGCAGGACAAGATACATCCTGCTCTGCTCTCCACTTTGACTTCTTAAGGACAGGCTCCTGGGAAAACTCTTTAAATCTTTATTTCAGACACTCTGTTCCTGCCTAAATCCTTGTGGCCACTTAGTCAGGCCCATTTGGTGTGCGTGGGGAAGGGATATTACTCATTCCATAAAGTGGGAGCGTTTAACCTCTTTCCCTGAGAGCATGGAAGTGGATTTTGAATGGTGGGAAGCAGCTGGATTCCCAAAGAAACCTGTGTGATGTCATTGACACTTCCACAACTGCACCAGGTGTGAGGCTTGAGTTGTGGGAGCACTGGAGAGCACATCTGGCTTTGGGGCTGTGGCAGCTGAGCTCATCCCATGTGGAGATGGAACCACAGAATTCCAGACTGGGTTGTGTTGGGAGTGGTTTTAAGCTCACCTCGTCCCACCTCAACACCTTCCACCCATCCCAGCTCCAAGCTCCATCCAGCCTGGCCTTGGGCACTGCAGGGATCCAGGGGCAGCCACAGCTGCTCTGGGCACCCAGGGCATGCCCACCCTCCCAGGGACCAATTCCTTCCCAATATCCCACCCATCCCTGCCCTCTGGCACTGGGATCCATTCCCTGTGTCCTGTCCCTCCATGCCTTGTCCCCAGTCCCTCTCCAGCTCTCCTGGAGCTCCTTTAGGCCCTGCAAGGGCTCTGAGCTCTCCCTGGATCCTTCTCCTCTCCAGGTGAGCACCCCCAGCTCTCCCAGCCTGGCTCCAGAGCAGAGGAGCTCCAACCCTGGAGCAGCTCTGGGGCCTCCTGGACTCTCTCCAGCAGCTCCACGTCTTTGACGTGGTACCATGGAATATTTTTGATATTTTTATGGTGTGTTTCATAACCAGAGAGTCTTCTGGTGCAATGTTCTGCGGATGCAGCTTGCAACCCTCTTCTTTTTCCAGCTGATTTTATGAGTTTCCTGGTGGATGTAATTGCAGGTTCTCCGGAATATGGTGCATTGTGCAGACCTGAGTAACCCCACAAAGTCTCTGGAGCTCTACCGGCAGTGGACAGACAGGATCATGGAGGAGTTCTTCCAGCAGGGAGACAAAGAGAGGGAGAGAGGCATGGAAATCAGCCCCATGTGTGACAAGCACACAGCATCCGTGGAGAAATCCCAGGTAATTGGCCCTGAGCTGCAGCTTTTCCTGCCTGAGCTTGGAGTGTGAGAGTGGAGACAGAATTCAGCACAATGAGGAGAGGAGCGGGCAGTTCACAGCGTGGGCACTGATCCACCCTGGCACCCAGCTGTGCCTGAGGCTCTCACAGCCTGGAGAGGCTTCTTCCAGCTCTCCTCATCCCCCTCAGCCTCTCCTCATTCCCTGCTTGTGTCCCCAGAGGGAGCTGAGTCCTTTTGTCCCCCTGGCTGGGAAAGGGCAGTTCTGCTCTGCCCACCCTCTGCCAGCTCTGCCCTCACAGCCTCCCAAACCCTCTGATGTTGTACCCCCAGTGCCAACCCCAGTGACCTGCAGGACTGGGAGCTTCTCCTGATCCACCTCAGGACCCTGGCAAACCCTGCATGTCCAGGACAATTTTGCAGTGCACATGTCCAGTTGGATTAGAGGCCTTTGGAGCTGCCCTGTGCAGGGCGGATCCCAGAAATACTCATTTAAGTCCATGCAAACCTTAAAAGGAGCTGGATTTGCCCCTTTTTTTGGGATGAACCGGCTCATCCCTACTTCTGATTCATAAAATGGTTTCAAGGCCAGATTTTGTTCTGACCTGTGTAGCACAGGCCATAAAATTCCGCCTGGATAGCCTGGAATGAAACCAGGAATTTGCGTTTGTCCAAACAGATTCCAGCCTTTATATAATGCTGTCTTGGATGTTGTTTTTGAATGACTCCAGCAAGTCATCACTGGGGTTTTTCAGCTTGAACAAGTAACGAAATTGATGATAATATTTTCCAAATGTCCTCTTGGGCTCAGCCAAGTGCTTTCAAAATTATTCACCCAAGCGCGTGGTGATTTTGTTGGACAAATCTGATTTCTTAACCTAACAAGAAATGAATCCTCCAGCCTGGCTCACCCATGTGCTCCACATGAGAGCTCCAATCCATCCTTTGCTCCACATCTGCACTTCCCAGAGGCTTCCAAATGGCATTTTTTTTGGAGAAAACATGGGAATTGCACAAAATGGCCATCGTGGAATGGCACAGGAGGAAGGGAGGCAGTGTGTCCGTGCTGGAGGGAAACAAGGAGTGGATTGGAAAATCATATGCAAATATTTCAAGGCTCAAGATGTCCCCTCTTTACATCCAAATGTTTTAGGATCCGTGCTGAGCCCTGTGGTCAGTTACTCCAGGATTTGGGGTGTTTTTAAAGGAACAATGACTTGAAACAATGATTTTAAAGAAACAATGATTAAGGAGTGCTGATTTTTACCCATCGGTGGCATGGAACCCTGAAGCATTTTGGGTTCCAACCACCCCCAAATCCTTTTTATTCCCACTTTTCCCCTTGTGCAGCAGGGAATTTTCATCACCTTTTCTCTGGAGCTGCCTCCCAGCCTGTTCCAATTGGATATCCACGCTCCTACCGACATCCTGTTGTGTCTGAGGGAGCTGATTGTGATTCCAAAGCAAACATCATCCAAAGCCAGGCTCCTGGGAGAGCCATTTCCCTGCTCCACACAAAGCCATCCAGCAGGGCAGGGAGCAGGGATGGGCTCTGCCAAGGAGGAAGAATTCCAATCCCCTTTATGGCCATTCCGCCGGCTCCATCCTGGACGTGGTTCCTCCCTGAGTCAGGAGGAGGAGGAGGAGGAGGGCTGAGCTCAGCGGAAGGGCTGACGGAGCAGTGCATCCCTCACTCTTTCCACTGCTGGAATGTCACTCCAGGGGGGCCAGGAGGTGGCTCCTGCCCTGCCCTCGGAGCAGGATTCCCGGGAGGAGAGAATCCGTGGGAACACGGAGGCTGCTCAGCAGAGGGCAGGAGGGAAATGGGAATGTTTGAAGTGTGGGATTGTGAAGTGCTTCACAGTAGGGACACACTGCACCCTGCAGGAAAATACACCTGAAGATTGAAGTTCAGCCCATAAAGGAACCCATAAAGGCTGCTCCTCTTGGGAGCACTGGGGTGTTCCCAGCTGTCAGCCACGTGGGATGAGGCCGTAAATGCACTGGCCTTGTCCCCAATCACCCAGGAATTCTGTCTGACAGGAGACTCTCTCAATGCTGAGAGTCCCATCCAGTTCCAGCTCCATGGGCAGGGACACTCCCCTCTATCCCAGGCTGCTCCAAGCCCTGTCCAGCCTGGCCTTGAGCACTGCCAGGGATCCAGGGGCAGCCACAGCTGCTCTGGGCACCCTGTGCCAGGGCCTGCCCACCCTCCCAGGGAACAATTCCTTCCCAATATCCCATCCATCCCTGCCCTCTGGCACTGGGAAGCCATTCCCTGGGTCCTGTCCCTCCATGCCTTGTCCCCAGTCCCTCTCCAGCTCTCCTGGAGCTCCTTTAGGCCCTGCAAGGGCTCTGAGCTCTCCCTGGATCCTTCTCCTCTCCAGGTGAGCACCCCCAGCTCTCCCAGCCTGGCTCCAGAGGGGCTCCAGCCCTGGAGCAGCTCCAGGGTCTCCTCTGGACTCTCTCCAGCAGCTCCAGGTCCTCCTGGTGCTGACCCCAGGCCTGGGGCAGCTCTGCAGGTGAGGTCTCACCTGAGCAGAGCACAGGGGCAGAATTCCTCCTCTCCTGCTGCCCACACTGAGGGATCAGCCCAGGGCTCCATGTGCTGAATTCCCTGCTGGCTCCAGCTTTTCATGAAACTTCCATCCAGGGTTTGATTTTGGACAAGACATCAGCCCAACCCAACCTTGGGTGTCACACGATTGTGTCTGCGTTAGACCCTGCTGGTTTGGGGACTTGCCCCTGGTATTTTGCTTGTAAAATGAATCCAACATGAGCTTTTCAGACATGCACCTTTTCCTGCTCATTCCCTTGCCCTGAGTGTGCATCCCTTTGTTTTCCAGGTGGGATTCATCGACTACATCGTCCATCCTCTCTGGGAGACGTGGGCTGACCTGGTGCAGCCTGACGCCCAGGACATCCTGGACACTCTGGAGGACAACAGGAACTGGTACCAGAGCATGATACCTCAGAGCCCATCCCCTCCCCTGGAGGAGCGGGGCCAGGACTGCCAGGGCCTGATGGAGAAGTTCCAGTTCGAACTGACGCTGGAGGAGGAGGATTCGGATGGGCCGGAGAAGGACGCCGAGAGCCTCGGCTACTTCAGCAATACAGAGACGCTCTGCGTGGCCCCTCAGGGTGAGGAGGAGCCCCAGAGGGAAGCCACCATCGAGATTGTGACAGAAGACACATCTCCTGTGGACACATAATGGCCCCAACCCCGCAGGAGTGGCTTTTAAACACTTGCGGAGCTTGGAGCGGCCTCCCACAGCCCCTTAGGCCGGGTCTGAGGCCTCTGCCACGGGGCTGACAGATCCTCCAGCTACTTGAGATTGGAGTCAGGGTTACAGATGGGGTAGGGAATGATTGCTCAGGAAATGCACGGGTGATTTGCGTCGTGGTTTGAGCCTTGTCAGCCGAGAGCATCGCGGAGCTGGCTTGGGTCGGGCCTGAGGCGGCGATGACACACAACTGAGAGATTTTTTCTGCTGTTAGCTTTGGAGTTTATACCAGTTAGACTGATAGAAACTACTGATCAATAACTCATATCCAACCTGTCCACCCGACCACCTGTCTGCAGACCTGTGTGCCTTCTTTGTAAACACTTTCATGTCTTTTCAAGTCTCTCGATCCAACGCACGGAGTTTGGTAGTTCAAAAGCGACACAAAAGTGTTTTCGGAATCAACAGCTCCTTTTTGGATTCTTCCTGTTACCAGAAGCAGTCTTCCTTATTTTTCCGTAGGCAATACCTGTCACTTTATTGCAGTTAATCACTTTGACAGACTAAACAGAAGGGGAAACCCTCTGCTTTGCATTACTGCACCTTTCACGTGTTCTTAATCCCCCCGCCGGTGACCCCTCGGGGGTCGCTCGGTGCCGTCGTGCACCATTCCCTCGCTAGGAACAGCAGGATTCTTTCCTCCCCGGGGTTTGGGTTTGTAGTGAGCAGGACAGAGGGCAGGTTTTTTGTTTTTTTTTTTCCCTGGCACAGCTCAGTCCATCCCTGAGTAAGCGTGGCAAGGCAGCGTGTGACACGCCTTCCCCCTCGGCAGCTCCCTGGAATTTGCACGCTCGGATATTTGTGTTTCTCTGGCCTCTCGTCCACGTTCCCTAGGTTTAGGTCCACCATCCTCCTCCTCCTCCTGCACTGCCTCGAGCTCTACCACCTCCATTACTGTTTATAACAGTGTATTTATTACCTACTGTACATACTGTAATGTTTTGTAAGTTATTAATTTATATGAATTAGCATCGCCTGTCGGCGGCGATGTTAATGGGGTAGAAAACTCGGAATAAGAGTTGCCTTTTTTTTTTCTTGTAACCTTTTGTATTGCATAAAGTCCAAGAACCTGAACATAGCTGAAGAGACAGACACAACCCAGGAAGGGCATTCGGGTGGCAGCCGCCCGTGGGGAGGGAACACCACATCCCAGGGCAGCCAGTTTGGGAATTTGCCAGGAACTCAGAGAGGGGGAACCGAACAAAGAGCTCCCCCCACGGCCGGGCTGGCTTTTCAATGTCACAATGTTCCAATTTCTCAACAACCCAATGTGAATCTCTATGACAAAAAACAAAAAAAATGTGAACTGATGTAATAATTGTGCTGTGAAACTTCCTCTGACAAAGCTTGTCCGGCATCGTGAGCGGTGTCAATCTCAGTTTGTAAAATACGTTTCAAGCTTTTTGGTCCAACTCGTGACTGATTAGTTCATGACAATAGCACAGTTGTGCATGATCAATGGGTTTGTTTGTCTGTTGAACACTGCATTGTTCCAGGTGGTTATTTTATTGTTCCCCAGAGTTTCACACGATGTATGTTATAGTATTCTATATTGTGTTCAGATGCATTCTTAAGAGATTTTTATATGAAGTGAATAAATGAAAGCATGACCCAGCCTGCGGCTCCTCGGGAGGTTTTTGTTGACAGAGCAGCGTGGGCTGTGTCACCTCTGCTCTGCTGGGGGACAGAAAATGGGACCCTCCAAACCCAGAACCATCCCATGGCCCAATCCCAAAACCCTCCTGCGGCCCAAAACCCAGAACCTCTCATAGCTGAAACCCAGAACTCTCCTGTAGCCAAAACCCAGAACCTCCCAGAGCTGAAACCCAGAACTCTCCTGTAGCCAAAACCCAGAACCTCCCACAGCTGAAACCCAGAACTCTCCTGTAGCCAAAACCCAGAACCTCCCACAGCTGAAACCCAGAACCCTCACATGGCTCAATCTGAGAACTCTTCTGTAGCCAAGACCCAGAACCTCCCACAGCTGAAACTCAGAACCCTCACATGGCTCAATCCCAGAACTCTCCTGTGGCCAAAATCCAGGACCCTGCTGCAGCCAAAACAAAACCCCCTCTGATGGCTGAAATCCAGAACCTTCCTTTGGCCAAAGGACTCTCCTACAGCCAAAACCCACAGCACTCCTGTGCCCAAAACCCAGAATCTCCCATAGCTGGAACCCAGAACCCTCCTGGAACCAAAACTCAGAACCTCCAGTGTCTGAAACCCAGAACCTCCCATGACCAAAACCCAGAACCTCCAATGTCTGAAACCCAGAACCCTTCTGGAGCCAAACCCCAGAACCTCCCATGACCAGAACCCAGAACCTCCAATATCTGAAACCCAGAACCTCCCATGACCAAAACCCAGAACCTCCAATGTCTGAAACCCAGAACCTCCAATGTTTGAAACCCAGAACCTCCAATGTCTGAAACCCAAAACCTCCCGTGACCAAAACCCAGAACCTCCAGTGTTTGAAACCCAGAACCCTTCTGGAGCCAAAACCCAGAACCTCCAATGTCTGAAACCCAAGAACCTTCCCATTCTGAAGCCCAGAACCTCCCACAGCCCAAACCCAGAACCCTCCAAGGGCTCAAACCCCAGAACCTCCATGTCCAAACCCCAGACCCTCCCGGAGCCCAGCCCCAGCCCCAGCCCCTCCCGCAGCCCTTTCCCCGCGGTCCCGGCGGGACGAGGAGGGTTCGCGGTGGCACGGCAGGGACCTCGTCCTTCCTGCGGGCCCGGGGGCAGCGCAGGCGACAGGAAGGCAGCGGCAGACAGGAAGCCCGCGGAAGCTTTCATGTCCCGGCTTGACCCAAAACAAGGCACTTTCCAGTAAAAAACATCCTGTGCCAGGGCAGGAGCTGCGGCGGGGCCGCCTCGCCGCGGGTGACACCGGCAGTGTCCCCTGTGGGGCTCCGCAGGTTTTCCCTGGATTCGCTGGCTCCTAGGGGAAGCTGCAGGAGCGAGTGTGGATCTGATCCGCAGCACTCCGTGGGAGCAGCCACTGCCAGGCCAGAGCTTCCCTCACATCCCTCCTGTCCCAGCAGAAAGGGCTTCAGCCAGCGGCTCCTGGGGGATTCTCCCAGCTCCTGGCCAGAGTTTGAACCTCTGGAACTCCTCGGTGAAAATTCCTTGCTGGAAGCTCCTTGGAAGGGCCAGTTGTGATTTGTCTTTCCCGGTGGTTTAAGAGAATCCCAGACTGGTCTGGGTTGGGAGGGAGCTTAAAGCCTGNTCCCAGGGAACAATTCCTTTCCAGATCTCACATCCAAATCTCTCCTCATTTAATTTAAAACCGTTCCCTCTTCACCCCAACTCATCCTTTCCACATCCCAGTGCTGTGGCAGCTGCACCCTGCCCAAGACTCCCGGGGATGTGTGGGGATGGGAAAGGGATTATTGGGATGGGAAAGGGGTTATTGGGCTGGAAAGGGGGTTATTGGGATGGGAAAGGGGTTATTGGGATGGGAAAGGAGTTATTGGGATGGGAAAGGGATTATTGGGTTGGAAAGGGATTATTGGGATGGGAAAGGGGCTATTGGGATGGGAAAGGGGTAATTGGGATGGGAAAGGGATTATTGGGATGGGAAGGGGATTATTGGGATGGGAAGGGGATTACTGGGATGGGAAAGGGTTTATTGGGATGGGAAAGGGTTTATTGGGATGGGAAAGGGGTTATTGGGATGGGAAAGCATCGGCACTTCTGGGGGGAAAAGCGCCAAACCAAGACGGAGCAGCAGTGTCAGGGCTGCAGGGGAAGCGCCCATGCTNTGGGATGGGAAAGGGGTTATTGGGCTGGAAAGGGGGTTATTGGGATGGGAAAGGGGTTATTAGGATGGAAAAGCATCGGCACTTCTGGGGGAGAAAGCACCAAACCAGGACAGAGCAGCAGTGTCGGGGCTGCAGGGGAAGCGCCCACGCCGTGCCAGGGGCAGGTGGGTGCCAGGGTGGGTGCGGAGGTGCTCTGCCCGTGCCCCTTCCCCTCCAGCCCTCGCTGGCTTCATTCCTGTCCCTTCCCTGACCCAGTTCTACCAGGCAGGTTCCTCGGGATGGCAGGCAGGCAGGCGCAGCCCCGGAGCCGGGAGGAGCAGCCTTCCCCTGCCCCTTCCCCGCAGCAGCAGCAGGGAAAAGGTTCCGGTGGCTGCTGAGCTGCAAATCCAACCCAGACCCTTCTGTTTCCCCTCCAGTTTTAGGGTGGAAATCCCAGTTCGGCTGCTGGGAGGTTCCCTGGCTCAGTGTCCCCGTTCCTCAGGGGATGAGGGTTCCCCGAGGCTCTGCTTCACCATCCTCGCATCCAGAGCTGCCGTGGGATTTGTGTGGATTCCTTCGGCGTCAGAAGGTGTCAGATGGGGCAGGGATGTGCTGCTTCCTTCTCACTCCAGAGCGGAGCTGTTCGGTGCTGCTCCCCCTCCCTGGTGGTCCCCAGGTCGCTTCCAGGGGCTCCCAGCAGCTCCTGGTGTGTGCGGTGGATGGTGAGGGACCCCAGTTCGGGATCTCCAGCTCCCGGGACATGGATGCACAGGGATGCACATGGATCTGTCACCTCCAGCACAAACCATGGATGTCCCCCAGAGCCCCTGGGGACAGCTGGCCTTGCCCCAAGGACACAGTTTCCCGCTGAGGCCACGGAGTTTGGATTTCAGGGGGATTTCCACCAGCCATAAACCCACGCAGGGCATCAATCCCGGGCAGGAGCAGTGGGAGCAGACCCAGCCCTTCCCGGGGCGTGGGGACGAGGGTCCCACAGAGCCCCTGCCACTGCCAGGAAACTTCTGACCCGGAGGTCAGCATTGTTCACAGAAACTCTGATGCAGAGAAATAAAATAATCAGGCAGCCCTGCTGCTTTTTCCCAGCTCAGCCTCCTCTCCAGGGGCTGCAGCTGGATTTCCATGTCCTTTTTCCCCCCAGTCCGTGGGAGTTAGGGATGAGCGTGGGTGTTCCCACCTGCCCAGGGAACAAGGAGAGAGAGGAACAAGAGCCAGAACAAGGGACAAGGGGCAGGACAAAGTGGCCTCAAATAAACCTAAACCAGGGGAGGTTTAGGTTGGATATTTGGGGAAATTTCTTCATGGAAAGGGTGGCTAGGCATTGGAACAGCTGCCCGGGGCAGGGGTGAGTCCTCATCCCTGGAGGGAGTTAAAAGCCCTGTGGATGTGGCACTTGGGGACACTTGGTGGCTTCTGAGGGCTTTTCCAACCTCAGTGATTCCATATTTCTCTGTCCCTGGTCCAAGCCCCGTGTCCCTCTGTTTGGGATGGAGCATTCCCAGGTCGCATCCAGCCATGAGGATCTCCGGGAGCTCCGTGCCAGCCGAGGGGATTTGGGTGCTGCTGGGGCAGAGTTCACCTGGAAGTCCCACGGATGGGAAAAGAGAAGTGAAAATGGGAAGCGCTGACAGCTCTGCAGTCGAAAACAGGAAGGAGCCGAGGCAGGCGCACAGAGCCCAGATTTTATCGGAGCTGGAATGGGGCCGAGGGCTCCTGGCACCGGCAGCTCCCGAGGGAAGGGGAGATGGGACTCCCAGGGCAGTGGGGACACCAGAGGGACACGGGGGTGGCCAGGAGGGACAGGGCAGGCTGAGGCCCATCTGAGGATCGGCTTAGGAGTTTTAACTCTCCCAAATGTCCCTTTTGGGGTGACACAAAGACCGAATCCCTGAGAATTCCCATTCCCGAGGTCTCCCTGTCCCCAAGAGCTCCCTGTCCCCGACCCTTGCTCTCACTGCCCAATTTCCTGCTCTCTTGAGGGTATTTCTGCCAGCCTGGTGTGACACCATCCCTACCCCTGTCCCTGCAGCGCTGGGGACAGCAGAGCTCTGCCCACATGGGGCTGTGGGGTGCCCCCAGGTATGGAGCGGAGCCTCCTGGGACCCCCTTCGTGTTCCACCCACCCTGGGCCCTGCTGGGAGCACTGGGATTCCCTCACTGGGGACTGGGCACAGCTTTGCAGGTGACACACGCAGGGGACAAACTCTCTCCTCGTTCCAGCTGTGCTTTGGCACCACTTTTCAGGGCTGCAGAGCTGCAGGTGCAGGGGGGAGGGCAGGGCCAGGTGTGCACGGGGTGTCTGCACATCTGTCCGGCCCCATCCCGGCCCCATCCCGGCCCATGTGAGCCCATCCGGCCCCGTCCCGTCCCTGCACAGCCTCACAGCTCCATCTGCTGAGCTCCCGGAGCCACGCAGGGCTCGGGACGCTCCAGAGCCGGGAAACCCCATCCCGATGGGGAATGTCCGCTCTGGGGACACGGCGGGGACACGGTAGGGACACGGGACGGGCCCTGCACGGCTCACACAGCGCGGGGCGGCACAGCTGGATCCCGGGACAGCTAGAATTCCATAAAACTAGATCCCAGCACAGCTGGAACCCCGCACAGCTGGAGGCAGAGGCTCCAGGGCTGCACTGGGATTCCTCCGTCTTTGTTGCCCCAGATGTTTCCCAGCCTCTGCCCCCTCCCCATCAGGTTTCTTTTTGTGAATAACTTAATTTGAAGAGGAATTAAATATTCGTTATCAGCGCAGGTCAGGGCAGACAGGCCCAAAGGTGATCAAGGTGACACCTAAAGGTACCTGAAATTTTAGTGAAAGACCCAGCTGACATTTCTGAGGCTCTGGATTGTGTCAGGGTGGGATTTGTTTCTCTTTATTTCGTTACTCAACTGCTAAATTTTACCCGAAGGAGGCAAAAGCTCAGTTCCTGTACCAGGAATGATAAGCCATGGGAAGGTCTGGGCAGGTGGAGAAATTCCGTGGCTCTCAGGGATCAAATCCAAAACCGACTCAATATTTAGGATGAGGCTCGTGGTGTGAAATGAGGGTGCTGGCTGTGACCCCCCAGGCCTGCACCAGAGAGTTCCCAATGTTCCTGAATGCCTTTTTTTCCCGGAAAAAATAATGATGGATCAATTATCGATCTTCTGGAGCATCCCGGGGCAGCTGCGCCTCGTCCCCACCGGGGGGAGGTGCTGAGGTGCTGCTGATTAACATGATTAGTCCTGATTAGTCCCTGCTTATCAGGGCTGAGGGTGAGGGTCAGGGGGAGTTCCTGGTGCAGGGGAGGAAGAGCAGGAGTAGAGGGAGGTGGGGTTCCCCTGAGGGGTGTCCCTCTGGGATTTGGGGGCTGCTGGTGGATGGAAGGTCCTGGGAGGGGTTGCAGGAGGATTTGTGGGGATGTGGAGCAGGAATTTGGTGGCTGTGGCAGGAGGAGCTCCCTAAAGGGGCTCCAGGAGAGCTGGAGAGGGACTGGGGACAAGGCATGGAGGGACAGGACACAGGGAATGGCTTCCCAGTGCCAGAGGGCAGGGATGGATGGGATATTGGGAAGGAATTGTTCCCTGGGAGGGTGGGCAGGCCCTGGCACAGGGTGCCCACAGCAGCTGTGGCTGCCCCTGGATCCCTGGCAGTGCCCAAGGCCAGGCTGGACACTGGGAGCAGCCTGGGACAGTGGGAGGTGTCCCTGCCCATGCCCTATAAACCCAGTTTTATAGGGAAAGAGGGAAATGGGAGCTTCCTGGGAAAGTCCATCCTGCAGCACTCAGGGCTGGGCAGTGGGAGGGAGTCCCTGGACAGGCAGGGCAGCAGCTCCAACCTCTCCCACAGCATTCCCGCCAGGAGCAGCTCAAAGCTGAGCCTATTCCCACCCAGGTTTAACTCTGGCCTATCCCAAGGGCTGTGGGGTGCTGTAAACAACCCCTGGCTGCTTTAATGCCGGGGATTTGCCAGGGCCACGTCCTGCCCGAGGCCGAGGATTGGGGTTTTATTTAGCAAATCCCATGGCTGCTCCGGGGCCGGGCTGGGCTCCTCCGCGCCGCTGTCACATGGAGCTGCGGCTGACTCTGCCGAGGATGAGTAATGCACTCCCTGACTCATTTTCTGCCTTTTTTTATTTGGATTTTTTTCATCTTTGAGCCCTCAACTTCATCTGTTGCCGGCAGCTCCTTGCGAGTCTCCTTCGGGAGCTGCCGGAGATTTCCAGGGCTTTTTGTGGGATCTATCCCCGGGGCAGCTCAGAGGGGTTGGGAGGGATTTGGAAATCAAACTGGGAATTCTATCATTTGGAAAGATCGGTTTTGCCCTGGAAAGAGGAGTTTGGGGGCAGCTGCCCTCCCCAGGGACATGGCAATGCTCCTGCAGGGACTTGGCTCTCCCTGTGCCGCCTGATTTTGGGAAGAGCTTGATCCAGGAGCAGCTCCGTGGTGTCCTAAGTGTGGGGTTAATTCACAGTGTTGGCCTTTGGCCTTGGTGTTCCCTAAGGAGGAGACAGCCCAGAGATCCAAGGAAAGCTGGAGCTGCGCTGGGATGAGTAGCAGCCGAAGGATTCCTGGGGGTGATGGGGAGGCTGCCCAAGCCCAGTGCTGAAATGCGGGAATTTGGTAAAAAGGACTTTTTTTATCCAGCCTGGGAAGTGGTTCACAGGGGATATGGCTGCTTTCCTTCCTTTTTTAAGGAATATCAGCCCTCTGGAGCTGTGGGAAGGGTCCTGGGTCTGTCCTGGCTGGCAGTGGAGCAGCTGTGGGATCACAAAATCCCCAGATTTGAGTTGGAAAGGGCTTTAAAGCACATCCCATTCCACCTTTGCATGAATTCCACTAGGATCTCTCCAAACCCTGTCTAGCCTGGCCTTGGATACTCCCAAGGATGGAAATCCTGAGCCAGGCTCTGCTGTGCAGCATCCCCATGAATTTTTGGGGGATTGGTGTTATTCTGGTGTGTCCAGGAGGAATTTGGACCCTGAAGTCGTCTGGGACACCCAGCGTGGTCGCTCAGGGTGTTTTGGGGTTGAGCTGAGGAGGAAGTGGAGCAGCATTCCAGGGGTTGTGCTCAGCCTGGGATTCCAGCTGCAATTCCCGAGGGCTCTGAGCTCCCTTCCCTGCACTGGAAGCTCTGCAGGCAGGGCACAGGAGCTCCTGGCAGGGATTAGGGAACCATCTGTTCAATAATCCCGACCCTGTGCCAGCTGCTGGGGCATTTCCCACCGGCTGGGATGGGCAGGGCCGTGCCAGAGACCTCGCTGAGCTGCTGTTCCCTCCCTGGAGCCTCCAGACCCGTGGAAGTGCTTGGCTTTGGGATTCATCTTTAAATGGGAAAGAGGAAAAAAAAATTGGCTTCGGATTTTGTTGGTGTTTTTTTTTATTGGTTTGTTCATTTGGTTTTTTTTACTAGAGAAATGATATTTTAATTGGGGGAAAAATTCGATTTTCATTAATGAAAAATGGCTCGGTTTGTTTATTTTTTGCCTTTTTTTTTTGTTTGTTTTTTTTTTCCAATGGCGAAAGCGATGTGGGCATTGCTGCCGAGCAGGGACAGATCCTGGCAGGCACGTGGGGCTGCCGAGGGTGATCCCAAAGACGCTGATGCTGGGCGAGCGGCACAAGGGAAGTTTTCCATGCCCGCTCCGCGGTCACGTTGAAAAGCCACATTCGCGAGCGCCGGAACGCGAGGGTTGTCCCCAAAACGCCGCTGCTGTGCCCGGAGGGGAGAGAGGAGGGGCAGAGGCAGCTCCTCCGTGGGCAGCTGGGCGCTGATGGTGCCAATCCTGGTTTTTCCGGGCGCTGGGATGCGGAGCTGGCCCCGGGGATGGATCCCGGGCTGTCCCTCTGTCCCATCCTGCTCGGGATGAGGATCCCGGGAATGCCCGTGGGAAGCGCTTCAGGAGAAGCCTCAGGGTGCTCGGAGCACCTTTCCTGCCAGGAAAAAATAAAACACACCCGGACTTTCAGAGCTGCCGAAAGCCAATTTTGCCAGGAAGGCTTTAAAATCCCTCGGATTTTGAAGCGCTTGGATAAACCCTGCGGTATCCCCATAAATCGGGCTCCCGGCAGAGCCCCCCGGCCCTGGGGCAGCTCTGGGAGCAGGTCGGGAAGGGGATGAGGGATCTCCATCCCCCGGGAGCTGTTCCTGGGGGTGCCGATGCCGGGAGCTGCATCCCGGGGGGGTTCGGGCTGGGCTCCCGCAGCCCCCCCGCCACCTCCCCGGCCTCTTTTGTTCCCCGCTCCGGCTTCCCTTCATGCGAGATTAATTCCCGGGCGCTGCTGGAAGCAGTCGGGGGAGAAATTTCTCCCGCATCCTCCTTTCGGGGCTAATTGCTGGCGCTGTGACGTCAGCCGATGGATTTGTCCCTGGGATGGCTGCGGGAGAGGCTGCGAGGAAGGCGCGGAGCTGCCGAGATCGCATCCCTGCGCTCGCACGCGGCCGCGCTGCCTTCTCCAGCCGGGATTGA
>VZRF01008106.1:1081844-1111702 GCA_013396875.1 Vireo altiloquus | reverse complement strand
CAGCAGCCAGAGCATGCTCTCCACGCAACAGTTCCCTGCCCTGCCTGCCGAGGAGGAGCGCTACCGGCAAGTCCTCTCCGCCAGCCGGGTAAGGCGAACCTCAGGGCGCTCCCTCCTCGCCGGGGGCCACCTGGGAACCGCGGGCCGGGAGATTGGGAGGGCGGCTGGCCCCGCCGCTCGGAGACCCCCGGGCTGCGGGCGGGGGCAGCGCGCTCAGGGGACACCCCCGGCCGCCGCCGCACCCCCGGGCAGCTCCCGAGCGCGGCGCGCAGGCTGCACTGCCGCCGCCGCGGGACTGAGCGGGAGGTTGTTCGGGCAAGCGGAGAAGGACAGCCCCCTTTCCGAGCCCCCCGAGCTGTTGTAGCGAGAGCGGACCCGTGGCTCGCAGGCACGGACGGGGCCGTGTCCTCCGGAGGGGCGGCCTGCGGAGCGGCCGGGGACAAGTGACCGCCCGCGCCCAACCCGCCGCGATGGGACCGTCCCGGAGCGCTCCAGTGTCGAAACTTGCGGGGACGCGCCGGGGACGGCCGCGTTCAGAGGCGCGGGATGCAGGTGAGCCGCAGCCAACAAGCGCTCGTTGTTGGCGTCTCGGGGAGAGCCGAGCGGCGCCTTGGCCCCGGTTTTCTCACCAAGTCAGCGCGGCAGATCAGCGGGGCTGCTGGGCCCGTTAAATGTCCCGCCGCTGGAATGAGCGGGGAGGAGTTGGCCGAACCCGACGAGAACAGGGCTGCCCAGGGATTCGCAGGAGCAAAGTTTGGGCTTAACCTCTGGCAGGGCTGTCATGGCAGCTCCATCGGCGCCCGGGCTCCTGAGGAGCCGATGCACCGTGACCCTGGCGTGGTAGTTGCCCGGCATCAGCGGGAGCTGGCGTTACCTTTGCGTCCGCGCACCCTGGGGTCGGGTGGAGGGACCCTCACCCCTGCCACGGCTCTCGGGCGGATTGGTACCTCTGGCCGCCACCACCCACCCACGGGAGGAAGTTATCCCGCACAGGGTCACAGAGGGGGCAGTTGATCCTTCCAGGCGGAGCCAGCACGCCTGTGTGGTTGCATGAGTCCAAAGGGGATAGCGCGCGTGCGGGCAGTCTTTCAGCACACACCTGGGAGGAGGGATGAGGGGGTCTGCCCTTGTGGGAGAGGCTGCGTGAGAAGGGGAGAGAGGGAACTTGCAGAAGGTGGCTGCCGCGTTTGTGTGAACTGGCAGGGTCGGTTCCCCCCAGCCTGCCCTTCCCTCCGGGAGCCGGGGCGAGGTGTGTCCCCAATGTCCCCAGCGCGGGAGGAGCTGTCAGAGCGGCGGGAGGGAGCGGCTGCCCTCTCCCTCTCCGCCCGGAGGGACAGGCGAGGGCCGCGCAGGAGTGCTGAGCCTGATGCGTGGCACTTGCGGAGAGGGCGATGGAGCTTCTCGCGTTGTCACACCAATCGTACGCGACCGAAACGGCACAGCTGCGGGTTTCACAAGTTTATAAACATGGCATATATACTTTAGTAGTATCATTGCTCCACTTGATTCAAAATGCAGAATCCTTGGAAGCATTTCATGGCAGGCGGTTAATTAATTAACTTAAATTACTAGCAGCCGGGTTGAGATGGTAAAACTCTGAAGTGAAATCAAATATCTAGCTTTTAATGCATTCACGGGATCTCTTGGGAAGTTTTGGCTTTCAGCAGTAAGGGTATGGTAGTGGATATTTCCATATGGCTACGTACACACTTCCTGTGTTCCAAAAAGATGGATCAGTCAGGATCAGGACTAAATTATTTCGTTTGTTTTTGTAATGGATGCTTTAGTTGGAGATCTCTGTTATAAGCTTCTTGGGTCTCTGTGGCACAGAGATGAATTAATGTGTCACTGAGATAATCCAAGCAACTAAAAAGTAGCAGTACAAGAAATTAAAGAACTGTTCTGCCAGTATCCCTATAAGAGCTGATGGCATCCCTAAAGGGTCTTAGACATCAAGGTTCTATAGAAAGACAGGGACTCCTCCAGGTGAACAAGGGAATCCTAAACTGTGTTCAAAGACCTTTTAGAAATGAAATGTTTATGACTTCTCTCACTCCTTCAAAGGCCATTTATGGAGTCCCCCAACAGGCAGACAGGTCTTTCTCCCTGTGGACAAGCCTGGCTCGTCAAGCCCACTTGTAACTCAGCATGCATTTTTAAGGAAGCCACCAGCTCTCATTTTCCTGAGAAGACTCTTGTGGTGGTGAGCCAGGCATCACAGCATGCTTTTCCATATTAGAGGAGTTTGCTTGTGCTCTTTGTATCTCATGAGGCCATCAGGACAAAATATTCTTTTTCCTGAGTCTTTTGGAGCTGGAACAATAAAATACTGAAGAAAACATTAACTTCCTTTCCACAAGTCATAGCTGGGACTTGACTGTGTGTAGATAACCTGAGTGTCTGGTGAATTAGAAGTATTGTATGTAGATGGTTTGAAATGTGTCATTATTTGAGGTGTTCTATAAAATGTGCACAGGGCAATTTAATATATCTCTATTATTGTCTGGCTGTTAATTATGTATTAGATGATGTCTGCAGATACAAATGAAAGCCAGGACTGTTAACAGTGCCAGTAATTATTTTAAAACGTGGGTTTACTTGAATGTAGGGGTTGCCTTTTTTTTTTTTCTTTTTTCTTTTCCTGCTAAGCTGATATACATGTTAAGATCTTAGCACTCAGCTCCCTTGAGAAACATAACTGTCCTGCCATTATATTAAGTCCATGTATTGCCAGACACATAACTTCTTGTCATTACTTACATAGCCAGACAAAGAGTGTGTGCAGAGGCTGAGGTGGATAAGCAGCTAGACAGAAATCTCATTTGTCAGGAGAATGGTCCTTTCAAAAGAAGGTGGAACAGGCAAGGGAATGTTGGGATGGTTATATCTCGCAAAGAAATCCAGTGGCTCCCACTCAACTACTCTAACCAACAAATGCTGAACCATAAACAAATCCTTTGTACGCATGCAGGAAGACAGCACTTAATCAGCGTGGCTAAGTGGCTATTTGAACTCTGTGAATCTTTGCCATGCTGAGAATCAGCAGATTCAGGGCATCTCAATCCAGGAGACTCAATATAAGCACTACTGGCACTTTCATAAGAGGTGCTGTGGCTTTGACCCCACCTGGACCAGGAGGCCCCAGGTACCAGGCCATCTGCTTTCAGGTGAACAGGTCTTGCTGTTAGGCAGTTAGATACAACAGCACCATCTCCTAGTCTGGTCAGGTTTTAAAAGATGGTGGCTATAGCTACATTTTGTGGGAAGAGTCTGAATCCTGTCAGCGTGTCAGGTATCCTCAGCAAGTGCTTACAAGGCCAGATGAATGTCTTGTTTCTGAATGCCAGCCAGGGTTTGCAGGGGCGGATGTCAGGCCATTTGCAGCAGGGCAGTTTTAGACTTGCACATGCAGCTTAGGACCTTCCAAATGTGTCTGCCAGACACCTCCTGATATTTAAATGCCTTCAGGATGAAGCAGCCAAGTAAGCAGCAGAGCTTGAGGGGAGCAGTCTGATTACAGTTTGAAATACTGATACTTGTAATCTGTCCCAGTTTCTTTCTCTACCAAAAAGAAATGGACCTCATAAGTGGCAGTCTGGGTACATACAGTTCTTCAGTGCCAGAAGAGAAGGGTGGGTGATAAACCACTGTGAAGTGATGGATTGTCATAGTAGGACAAAGGAAGCTTAAATCCTCCTTGTAAAAGTCTTCACACTCAGAACAGTGACTGATGACAGTATCCAGATAGCTCCAGCCCGACTACTCTAATTGCCTCTGAATTTTTAATTCTCTCGACCCTCTGCAGTCGGCTGTCTTGTGAGTGTGTGCAGTTTCACCTAGAACTGTCCTGAGCCTCAGTGTGGGTGCCAGGGCACAAGAGCCCCCCCCTGCTTGCTGAGACCTGTAACTGCGGGCTCCAGCGCGTACGTGGGGTGTGCCCTCACTCCCCGAGAGGCTGCACGAGTTAAGGCGGGGGGAAAAGAGGGAAGGAAAAGCACCTGGGCTTTATCCCTTTGGCTCTCGTGGCAGTAGGCCCCGTGTCCAGCGAGCTGTCCCCGTGTCCAGCGGGCTGGGGGTCCCGCACTGCCCGGCTGTGCTGAAGGCGAAGCGGGGGCTGCTCCTGGGTTCCTCTCCCGGTCCGCAGGCCCGCGGCAGAAGAACACGACGCCGATCGCATCCTTTCCCTCAGTCCCCCGCCCTCTATAAATAACTCTGGCTGAGCTGACCTGTCAGATTCCCCCGGCTGAGCGGTCCCCTGACCCGGGCCGCCTGCAGTGGAAAGTCTGAATGCAAAACATACCGCAGTAAAAATAGAGCGGCCGGGGAGCCCCGCCGGCAGGTCCCGGCGGCTCTCGGTGCCGCACCGGGCCCGGCTCTCGCTGCCCCCGAGAGCTCCCCCCGCTCCTAAATCTATGTACACTTTAATGCCCCAATGGTGAACGCTTTTCTCGCTGTCAGATTGAAGCTTAATTCATTTTTGCTGTGGAACACATAGTTCCCTCTCCAACTAGTGTTTTTAATTTCGACTTGTCTTTCTACCCAGCAAAGATGAAAGAAATACGAATAATGGTTTAATATCGTAAATGTAAAAATAATAATGAGATGACAGTCAAGCAAGAGCTTCTCATTTCAAAAATAGGTGAGAATGTTGCTACCTCTGCAGTCTGAATTAGATTCCATCCTGTGCCCACCTTGTGCAGACAACTGATCCCCTGAAGGGACAGATGCTCCTTGGCTATGGTTTCAAGCCATTACAATTTAAAGCAATGCTTGTAACTAAATTGTGCATATGTTATTTCTGGTTGTTTTACCTGCTAAATTTGAGTATCTGGAGGTTAAAGCCAGCAACACACACCAGAAAGTACTGTCTGATGCTGCTGTGCCTTGTCGTTCTGGTGCATCCATGCCACAGTTCTTGGCCCTCAGTGCCTGCCTGAGCACAGCCGATTCTGGGGGTGGTGGTGGAGTGGTGTCGGCCCACAGCCAAGCACAACATGGCCACTTGCTCTCTCCCTACCCTGTCCTGTGGGATGGAGGAGAAAATAGAAAGAAGGCTGTGAGATCACTTCCTGTTTACCATCATGGACAAAACAGACTCGAGTGGAGTAAATTAGTTTATTAGTGATTAATACGTATTGACTGATTCAGATATTGTGAAACAAAAACAAAAAAAGAAGCAAGGATTTAAACACTTCAGGAAAACACCTCTCGTTCCCACTTCCCAGACTTAGCTTCACTCCAGACTCCTCTCCTTCCCCGTTGTTATCACCACAGGTGGCACTCAGTCCCTTCAGTGAGGCAATGAACAGCCCAGGGAAGGACTGTGGTTCTCTGCTGCTCCTTTGTTCTTACTCATCCTCTGCTCCAGTGTGGATCCTCCATGGGCTGCAGTCCTTTTGGGAGTATTTGCTCTGCTCCGTACTTTTCTGACTGGTGTAGCAACTGATGTTTCTCACTCTTTTTCTTCTTCTCTGCCTATGTGGTGTTTATGCCCTTTCTTAAATAATTTTTCACAGTATTTAAGTACCACCAACTTGGCTGATGGGCTCAGCTGTGTCCTGTGGTGTGGATCCAGGTGGAACTGGACATATCTGGCACACAACAGCTCCTGCTCCCACTACCAGCAGCTTGCCACCTATGTGGATGCCCATGTAACTGGGGCAGAAGTGGTGGCCAGAGTACTGACCAGAGCAGCAGTGTTGCCTCTGTGGTTCTCTGCTTCCCTGTCCCTCTTCCCCAATCCCTGAAGCATGAAGGGATGAAAAAAATCCAGCCAACCTTCAGTTCCTTTTCATCATCTCTGTCATTAGAGTGGAACCTTTGCAGCATCTGTTTGTTTGGGTGCCACAGAGTTTACAGTTCCCTGGTTTTGTTACCAGGGAACAGTTGTTTCCAGCATAGGGTAGTTTTTTAGCATGTTGCCCTCTAGAAAGTGAATAGAAGCTGAAAATCAGATACTGACAGAGCTACTTTTGAATGGTGAAGTTTATGCTGTGATGGTTCAAGCCCTGTCCCTGGGCAACAGCTCCTGTAAGTCTGTGGGAAAAAAGACTGTCAAGTTGCATCACTGCAGGTGCTCCTGTAAGCTATTGCTCTACCAGAATTCCAAGGCTAACTTCTTCTTGCAAAAGAAGTATTATGTATATTGGACATTTAGCTCATCTTTACCTAGTCCTTTAAGGGAAAGGAAGTGAAAGTAGAGTTTCCTTTCTTAGGACTCCATCAGATTTCATCCACTCCAATTCATGTGTTGTTGTTCAGGGAGATTGCAGTGTTCAGTGGATGATGCTCTTGCTTTGGGACCGACTGGTGGGTGATTGTCAAAGACTGTCTTTCCCTTCTTCCCTTCCAAAAACCTGTAACACTCAGTTCCACCATGTACAGAACCCAGTAGTTTAAAATCTAATGTTCTAGAATCTTTCACAACCGATTTGTTTGATGCCAGAGAGAGATTTGACTTAGCAGTGATTTAACAGTAGTAGTAACTGCCCAGAGCAATTCCTATTACTGTTTATCACCTCAAAGCACTCCTAGTTTCAAAATAGCCTATACTGTCACTCCAATATTATTGAAAGTTACTTGATAACATCACAGACTCAGGAAGCTTTTCTAAAGGAAAGAGACTCTCATTTTCCCCCTTTCCTGCCTCTGAGCGAAACAGTAAGAAATTGCTTATGTGCTCCATGCATCGTTCATCTCATTAGATTTCAGAAAGCAGTCAGGTGGTTCTCTTGGAAATAAAACCTCTTGTAGGTAGCATTGAGGAGTTTTCTGTCCCACAACTCTCAGTCCTGGAGCTCTGCATTCATGTAATAGTACAGCATATAGCTGTAATACACAATTATTTCCTCTCCAGACTTCTGTGGGGCAGTGGAGCGACATGGAGATGTCTTCCATTGCTGCTGCTTTTGCTTTCAGATTTTTTGCTGGGTGGATTATTTTGCCTGTGTTAAAGTTGTCCTGAAACCAGTGGCACCTGGAGATTATAGAAGCAGCACATGCTGCAGTTCTCAGGCTTTTCCCAGCCTCCTGCATTTTCACATCTCCATGAAGAAACACAGACAGCTGAGCCCACCTTGCCTTAACAACCTGTGCATTTTTGCCATGACACAGTATTGAGGGACAGATGTTGCTGAGAGATACTTTAATGTTTGAAAGATGCTAGTTCTGTGCATCTGCAAATACTGTCTAAATGGATAATATATCTGAAAGAATATTAGGAACTGTAGAGAACTGTATCTTTTTTCTTCTCTTTGTATTTTTTTTCTCACATTGCTTTTTGATATGTAGCAACTGTGTAACAAAAGAATTAAGTAGTAAATGCCTTTTCTTCAGCTTCATTTTGTTCCTGCTCAGCCATTTTAAGGGTATTAGTTGAAATGATTTGTAGTGCATGTAGACAAGTCTGGAAAGGAAGTCTGAAATTACAATTGAATGTGTTTAAAAGTTGTCAACAAATCGTTTTCCCTGTAAAGTGAGAGATATGGAATAGCATTGATAGTAGTCTGGATGGTTTGAGAACCCAGATGGTTTCCATTTGCATTTTCTCTATCATAGACAGGATAATTCTATTACTCTTGGAGTTTTCCAAAGAAAATGTGAATGAAAGGAAACCCAACATCTGTTATAGGGATGGCAAGTTGAATATTCCTAGCCGTAAATACAGTAGGATTCTTCTTATTTGGCTAAATAATTCACTGGATTTTTATTGTTTCAGTGACTTAGATGGATGTTTTTATCCCATAAATATTTATGTGATCCATAAAACTTTAGTATTATATCAAAGTCACAATCAAATATATATGTACCAATGTAACTGCCTAGTTAACCCACTTAATCTTGAGTGTTCTGTATCATCTCATTTTCTGCAAGTTCAGCAGTATTGAACATGTTTAATCTCTAGTCATCTCTCCAGTTATTTCTGTCACAATGTCCTGGTAGTTTCAAAAATACCTTTCTCTTTCTTTATTTTCTTTTACTGAAGCAAAATGTTCAAAGATGATATGTTTCTGAACAAAGTGGCATCCTACCGAAAAATGAATGAGTGACCTCTAAATTTTTTAGGTAGTAGGTTATCGACCTTTAAGACATTGTGTAAATCCATTTTCATCTTTGGGAGGAGGTCAAATAAAAATTGAGCTATGCTGAAGAGATAAGACTTTGCTTTGACACTAAATCATGTCCTTTCCTTGATTAATACTGCTGTTGGCCTTATCTTTGATCCAAGGATTAGTATCTTTTCATTCACAATTCAGAAAATAGTCAGTAAAGTTACTATACATTCAGATCCTAAATTTTAATTTCTTCTAGGGACATGTTTATAGTTTAAGAATAATTATGCATTTAGAAAAATTAATAAGAAATGCATGAAACATAAAGAGACAAATGCTTCTAAGAAGATTCCTGCAATTTTTTATCTCGCATTCTAGTGTACCATCCAGTTAATTTAATTGAAAACATCTGATTTTAAATGGGTTAAACAATTGTATAATCTGCAATATGCATAGCCCAGGCATGATGTACTGGTCACCTTCAAGTTCAGAGGGTTAAGCCTACTGATGAGGCATTAACAGGAAAAAAATGTATGTCCAATTATGAGCTCTAACTGCCTTGTGTGGGATGGGGCTTCTGGTGGGATTTCTACACAGGCAGTGGGTGACTGACAAACTGAATGGGAGCCACATGATAGGCAGGATATCTTTTTGCCTTTTCTAGTTTCCCAGGCTTGAAAGATTCTTTCAAGAGGAGACTTTCCTCTAAAAGTATCCCTCCATCACCTCACAATGTTTTTGGTTTTTTCCAAATCTTTTCGTTGTCAGAAATTAGGCCACTAAGAATTTTATGGGTTTTTTTAATGGCTTTCAATTTTTCTTTCTGGTGCTAATGGCTCTTCTGCAGATATCTGCTCATTGAACTCCCAGCAAGGCAGGAACCTGAAGAGGGTTTGTCCCTGTGTTACTCCCTGCCTGCTGGGTTGTGATTCTCAGCAGTGCAGCCAGAGCCTTGCCATCGCTGTGCAGCATGCTCAGCTCAATGCAATGAACATCTGGGTAGTCAGGAAAGCATTAGAATTGTCTCTCTGTGTGTTCAGAAAAACAGCACGGCACTGTGGAAACTTCAATGAGTAATTTTTGCAAGCCGGAGCAACTTAAAGAAAACTAATAACCCCTGGAGCATGAATTCTGCATTAAAGAGTACTTTCCCCAGAATAATCTCCCACTGCTGGCTGAAGCTGGCTGAATGGGTGTTCATGTTCTGGCACTGAGAAATATCAGGTAATGCTAACCATAACCTAATCCTTAAAATTTATGCGTTTCATGTGCACTTCAGTTTTTAAAAAATATTTGCTATCTTCCATATGTTTACCAAACCTTGCTTGGCTTATGAGACACGACAACATCACACATCTTTGCCACCAGCTGTGAGTAATAAAGAAGAGAGAGCTTAAAACTGTAGTGAGTTTGCCATCAGCTGTACTATTTGCTAATCTGAACATTCTTGAAAAGTCAATAGTTCCATTGTAAATGTGGGAAGTATTCCCATAGTAGTTGCAAGTTTACATCAGTGAAATTCTAAATTATTGTAAATATGTACAATTTATAAGTAAATACATAAAAAATTAACATTTATGCCAAAGTGGAATCATTATTCAGCAGCACTTCCTTTTAAAAATGAAGGGATTGCAACATATTGGTATTTAAGAGTTATACTACTGTTCTCTAGCAATGATAAATATCCTTTTTTTCCTTGTCTTCTAATTCAGATTTGGAAGACTGATAGGTACTGACTCTATATGTTGGCTAATGGTGTGTCTAATTCTTATTTACAATGAGATAGAGAACTGTTATTGGATGTCACACATGGAATCCAAGAAAATCTTTTCCACTCGCATATTTTGTATGAGATGTGAAGCGTAGGTTACCTGTAATGGAGAATCAAGGTCAATAGTTTGCTTGTCAATAACATTCTGATTTCTAAATAAAATATTTTCAGGGAAATCAATTATTAAATTATTTATTTATATTAATTTTGATATCAAATAGACATTTTTCAAGGTGCCTTTTTAATCCACTACATTGCCAGGATAGAACAGTGGATTCCTTTCCTAAAGAACTAGATGAAATGAGAACAAACCCAGATCTCCAAATTGCCTGGCTGCAGTGCCTATGTCTGAGTGGACAACTTGTTTCCACCTCCCTCAAAGCCTTCAGAAAGGGAAGAATAAATTATGAAAGAGAAGTTGCACTGGAAGCAGGCTCTCTTAATTGTGCATACACTGTAAATATAACTTGGGTACTGGCAGCACCAGCAGCAGCACAGGGTTCATCTGTCATCCCAGATAAAAGCAGGTTAGGGAGTGTGTGTTGGTGGCCCTGACAGCTGCTCGTACCTCAGCTAGAAAGGCAGAGTGAGGGTGAGTTGTGCATGAGGTATCTGCAGCCACACTGGACAGCACAGCAGGCGTGTGCCAAAGGAGATCTGGCTTGGCAGGTGGCAGCGAAAGCTCTTCCCCACACAGGTAAGAGGAACGCCGTAGGTGTGCGTTTGGATTTGGTCTCAGCAAACTTTCTGCTGGCTCACTCAAACCAAAACTGGAGCTGCATAAGAGCAGTGTTCTCACTGAATGTGGTGAGACATACCTGAACGTCACTTTGTCCCTTCTGAGCTTCTCCCGCGTATCTCCTCAATTTCTCAGTTCCAGAAATGCTTCAGTGGCTCACAAAACTGCTGAAATTGTCAGGAGTCTAGAACCTCAAATTTGTGCAACAGAAATGAAGGAGAGAATATCAAATAAACATTTGTAAATCTGAATTGGTCATTGACTTCTGGTGATGCCCAGTTTGGAGTTTCGCAACACTGTTTCTCAAACTGGATTAAAAACAGTTTGAAAATTCTCCTGAACAAAGTGGACAGTGGGTCTCCATGGTAGTCTGAAAGGCCAAAAATCACCTTATCTTACACCTTACATATTCTCCAACACAGATGAAACATCACTGACACAGTTTTTAAGTGAAAATGTACTTCAGGAAGATTAAATGTGTTTCAGGTTTATGTTTCAACCAAAAGAATCTGGCTGTACATGGCACCTAGCATCAACCAAATCTTTATTTTGGAAAGATATGCCCAGCTTTATATGACATCTCCCTTTCTGTGATACTGTGTATTTTAGATTGATTAATTTCATGGAAGGGAAAGGAGGTCTGATCGTAAAAATGAACTTCTAATGAATTATGTTAGCAATTTGTAATTTTTCTGAGGATATGGAATTCCCTGGGAGAAGTTACAAGATTACAGTGAACTTGAACTATCAGGAAAAAAGTGCGTTTCATTGGTAAATAATAATTCATATGATAATAACATGCTTTTCATGTTTGCTGATTCACTGTATGAAAAGAGTTGTTTGTTTGTGTTTTTTCCTCCCTTGCTATATGAAAAGGTGTTTGGGTTTTTTTTTACTGCTTTACTGCATGAGAAGTTTTTTTCCCCTAAATGGCACTATTTCCATTTAGAATAACTATGACACTTCTGTTCTTCCATTTGTGTACACTAGAATTTGGGTACTGCTTATATTTGCAGACAAAAGCTGCTTAGTATCCAGTCTCTTTTGCCACCTTAACATTCATTCTTCAGGGTCCATTTCAGTTTGGTTCTGTAATTCCTCTAACACCGAAAATGAAATACTTTGCAACTTTTTGCCTGTTTGTGATTTTTAGCAAATTACTCTGTATCTTTGGAGGATTTATCTTACACTTGTTACTTGTTACAATGACTATTAAAGTATGGTGTTATATTTTTTTTTGACAATAAAGTAGTCAAATGGAGGCACATTGCTGACTCCTAATATTCACGTAAACAGGACAGAACTGATAAAAAATGTAGACCATCTTTATCTTCTGTTACTCATTACCAGGCATTTGAATATTATGAGTTGATTAGAAAAGGCTGAAAGAATGAGTACGGTTAAATTTATATTTATATGGTGTTTTGTGCTCAAACATTGACACTTCACATGTTCAGCTTCTGCTCTGTAGCTAAAACAAGTGGGAACCCTCTTCCTTTAATGGCAAAGGGAAAGCTATAATGGCTGCTATGGTCACGTCTGTCCAGTGTCTCGAGATTTAAGACCAGCATCAAAAGAGCAGATGAAATCACAGGAGCTGACAACCGAACACTGCTTCAACATTAGAAGAGAAACAATGTCAAGGATATGGAAAGAACTACAAATAGTTTTTATAATCTTACATATTTATTGCTTGGTTGGATAGCAGATTCCTCAATGGCATGATGAGGACTTCTACAAGGTCACCTGTTTACTGCCCCCAATGGCATTCTTCCTGCTTTTCATGGCAGTACTTTCAATTTCTTTCCAGTAAAAACACTACATAATGCTTTGCTGTATGGCTTGCTCAAGATATATTAATGCTTCTGATCTAAGAGGTGTCTTCTACATTTCTGTGCAGAGCCCCATCATGCACAGAAGATACTGACAGTAGGCAATTAGCCCTAATGATACTCCTTTATTGGGAGAACATCTGCTAGTTCTGTGGTGACAACAGCAGGAGATATTTCTGTCGAGTGCTTATACCATGATTCAGGCTGTTTTATAGACCAGTAACTTAGATACTTTTAGCATCTAAAAGGAAAATTGCATGCTACCATAGGCTTTTCACCCATAAATCTTAATGTAATCTGTCATTTCTCTGCTGTAACATGACAGGCATGTTATGGAAATGACAGCCATGAGATCAGATTCTTTCCACATCTTGCAGAAAATAAGCTGTGAATTTTGGTCCAATGAATTTTTAGTCTTTTTGTAGTCAGATGGGACTACACACTTTTTTTTTCCATCTTTTTTTCTGCCTCTGTGATTCCAGGAAATAAAATGAGCAGTCTGATCCAGCAGTCCCAGACAAACCTAGAATTTTTAAAAAACCTGTACTGAAATTAGCTCAGAATTTCTTTTTAATCTGTTTCCTTTATTGCAGTCATTACTGAAAGAATGCCACTCAGATAAGCAGTGGTTAATGTAATTTCATTAGGGACAGAAATTTTAGCTGTCAGAAGAAATTACCTGATGCTTTTAGGTACCCTCTCTTCTGACTATATTCTTGTTAAATACAAAACCTCTTTGTATTAAAAGCAAATGACTTCTTGCCTTAAAAATCAAACTCCCATATTTCCTAGCTGTGTGCAGCATTGAATAGTATAGTATTGAATTCAGAAAAATAGTTCTTAAATTGAATTTTCTAAAAACAGTAGTAGGAAAAGAACTTACACCCGTATTCTTCAAGTACTGAGAACATGCCTTGGTCCAGTGCTATAGATTTTTGTCTAAATCTATTTTATGCTGAAATCTTTAGCCTTTAGGGTTCATTTCTTTCAGTGGGCCTTCAAGGATTCTGCTTTTAAGTCCTCTTTTCCTTTCCTTGGAAAGGGAGATAAATATGTATCTACTAGGTACTTCAGTCTTACAGACTTAGAGAATGAGTCAGAGAAACTATTAAACACACAGAGAGTTGAGGGAGACTGCTTTCTTATCTCGGCCACTAACCTAAAAGCTTGAAGTGAGCCAAGGAATATGCATTTCGTACCCCTGTTTCCTTCCATAGGCCCATTTTTATCTGAAGATTCCATTATTTATGTCTTTTTGATTTGTACCTCTATTCCATTATTTGTTAGAACTGAGCTGCTGCATGTATTCTTTGTGTATTGCAATATTTGGTGGCAAGAGGAAAAGAAACACTGTCAGGGAATAGATAAACAGTAGGTGTAATGCATTCATGTTTATCTATAGGACACTTTATTAAATTCTCATTGTTGATATAGGAATCAGTAGCACTATCTCTAGTTTTAGTTCATATTCATCACAGAAACTGACAGAAAAAATCTCATGTCGATGTTCAAGTGACAGAAAATGGTAAAATTGGAAAACTGGAAAAATTAAGCTTATGCTTGCGTAGTCACTGATGATGATTTAAACAGGTGTAGTGTTTCTCATGAGGTCTTTTCCTGTAGAAGGGAAAAATACAACATACTGTTTAGTTGCCTATAAATATTTACTTTGCTGTTCTACAGAACAAGCAATTCATGGTGCTTAGAGAAGCATGTCTTTAACAATATAACATTCTTTTCTGGAGCAGTCACTGAAAGCAAATTTGGATACAACAGCCCATTTTAAAATCTGTGCCTGTGAGTTGTCAATACAAAGATTGAGATTTATTGCTTTCAGGAGTAGACAAGAAAGAAAATGTTTGATGTTCTCATTTAGTATTGAATATTTATAGAAAGTAAGTAGTATTCACAATGCCAGTAAACTTTAGAAAACATTTCTCACAGAAACAGAGGATCACCAGAAGCTCACTGCTTTAATTGGCACACATTTAATATTTCTGCTGGGTTAACTCTAANAACTTCTAAAACCCCAACAGGTGGTAACTGCTCTCAGTTAAACGCTCGTGCTTGAGATTATTAAGAACTCTTGTACCTAAAGAACATTCAATGTCACACCCTTCTCACAAAAAGAGTCAAAAAGTGATGAATAACACTATTTCTGAATATTTTTTCAATTATTTGAGAATAAAATTTTCTTCTTTCTTGGTAAGTTTTTACTCCTAAGACAAACTCTTTGTGGAGTCATGGGTCAGAATTTACTTTGTATTACACTGGGTAGAGTTGGACACTTCTGCTTGGGACTTGCAAGAAGTACATCTTGGTTGATTTCTTTAGGAAAATGAGCTGGATCTAAAGTTTGTTTGTCTTGAAGAAACTAAGAATCAGCTC
Organism: Vireo altiloquus; assembly: GCA_013396875.1. Taxonomy (NCBI): domain Eukaryota; kingdom Metazoa; phylum Chordata; class Aves; order Passeriformes; family Vireonidae; genus Vireo; species Vireo altiloquus. The sequence goes on along the minus strand of VZRF01008106.1, from coordinate 1,096,921 downwards.
CCGTGTGCCCTGATCACTGGGCTATATAGTGATGGTCCTGCTCCTGGTCTGGCCCAGAAGAATTGGGTTCTTTTTTAAAGAATATCATTATTTAAAGGGATGGCATGCTGTGATTCAAGAGGAGTCATGTGGTTGTGATAGCCTACTGAGTTATAGATCTAATTTTTAACAGCTTCAGGCAAAAGAGGATATTGAACTCAATTGCCCTGTTTCCTGTGGGAGCGCTTCACCTACAGCACCATTGTCTGTGCTTTCAGAAGTATTTATGGCAGTGTTTTGGGAGATCTGTGTTCATAGCAGAATTGTGTTATTCCTCAGTTACTTGTGCTCAGAACTCACAAGGGGGCCTAATACAGGCTGTGCAAACCAAGGTAGTGGAATTCAGGGAAGCCTGCTGTGAGTACAGCAGCTAAAGCTGCTGTATTCCAGCATTAACAGAAGCAAAATGTCAGGCAGACACTGAAGACTTTAATATGAAAATGTAGACAAGCGTGGACTGCAGGAAGTCAAACAGGTATTGGCTAAATGTCACATGGAATGAGGTTCCTAATATTCACCTAAATCCTTAAGTTTATCTGTGCCTGAATGTTTTAGATGTCACTCGTGGATAAGGGGAGTAATTAAGCTAAGGTATCCTGAAACCTTGGTTTGAAATATTTACAACTTCTGAATAAGCTGTTGAATAAGAGAAACTTCTGAAAATTAATTAATTCTCTTCAATATTATTTATATTTCTCTTGTGGAAAATGAGGATAAGATTACAGACCTTGTCATCTCACTCCGGCTGTTTGAACAGACAGAGCTACCACTCTTTATTCTCATCCTGAGCTGGCTGCTTCAGATTTTCAGATAAATCCAACATCTTTAAGTTTACCATTCTGCTTGTTAGATAAACCTAGTAGTAAGACTGTTGAGACTGAATCACTGGAATAGAAGGAAGATTATCAAGTGAGATGCTGCTAGCAGCTCACACTATACCAGTACCATATGCATTTTCAGTCTTACTCCATACAGTGGAAGTAGGAAAAGAAGTCAAATGGGACACTGCACAGGATGAGTCTCAAAGTGGTCAGGTGACATTGTGCTTAGCAGTGTCAGAAAAGATACATACGACTTCACAAATTCAGCTTTCTTAGTTTCTGCTATCTCTAGAGCGCCTGCAGTGTCCAGTAACCAAGGGTATCAGGAATAGTTGATAATTCTATTGCCAGCAAAAAAAAATTTCTTCCAAATAGTCTTTGTGCCATGCTGGAAAAAGAGACATTGCAGAATGATGGAAAATTATTCTGCAAATCCTATTTATGCCTACAGGCTTCTCATTCAAGGCAGAAAATGGGCAGTGAGGTTGTGGGGTGGTATAAATCCAGTCTCTTTGCAGCAATTCCTTAAGAATTAGTTAAACTTCTGTTTGTGCCAGTCAGTCTAATGATCCACTCTTTACAGAAAAGCACGTTCAGCAGAGCCAGCCAGAGGGATAACCCACAGAGACTGGCATTTACAAGAGAAATATTATTTATGTTGTAGACTTCAGTCTCTCGAGGTTCTTTGAGGAGAGGCTGTCAGGGTAATGGATGCATTTACTCCTGTGTCCTGACATGAGCAACTCTGATGTGATTGATCTTCCTGACAAAGAGGATAAACTATTAGTCATCCTTTGGGAAGACACTGTCTGGAATTAATAACCTATCATCCAATTTCATCTTATCACAGGGAAAAAATTATTTATTAGTCAATTTCAAATAAAAGGGCATTGACTTCATAACAGTTTCAATCTTGCTATTAAATATTCATTTGGAACTTTGTTTCTGTTTAAAAAGTATGACATTTCTCCAGTATACGAGATCATAGTCTTAATGGAGTTAGGCTTAAAAAATATAAAATACATGTTTAGGCATTTGCAAGAGTTTGGACTTCTGTAGTTTGTGCAGCTCAATTGAAAAAAACTCAGAAAATCTGAGTTTTTCTCTAATCTTTTGTATTCCACTCATAGAAAAGAAGAATGTGATTTGCAAACCCTACAGAACACAGTGTGTTAAGTTATAATTTTATAAAGTACTTAAAAAAACCAGACAGCATTTTTGTATTTTTGTGCAAAATAAGTCTTCTATTGACACTTAATACAAGTATTATAAGAGTGCCTTGATTCCTTAGTAAAAAAAACAAGAACATGAAGCTCTTGAATAATTAGTAATGGATTCTTTTTAATTATAAGTATTCAATTTAATTATAAGATATAAGTATTTAGCCTTGTTCCTTAAGTTTATTATGTATTTTACTGTTTTTTCAAATGAAATGCCTATCCAACTTGAGTTAATCAGAAATGTTTAGAAATTTCAATGAAGATATAAGCCTGTGGATATTGGGTAAAGTTAACTAAATTATATGGATTGTGCTAGACTGTCCACCAGAAAGAAAATTTACACACAACTTGCCATTAAGAATCTATAAGCCATTTACAGCACATATTTAAATCATGTAGCTGTGTAAAAGGACTGCTATTGCACACATAGGAGTTACTGATGGATACCAGAATGATAAAACCACTTTTTTGTTTTTCAGGTCTTAGGAACAGATGAGGATAATATGGGGGATGGTTGCTCTCAGAAATTGGCTTCCGCCAAGTTCCTTCGACTTTTGCTCCTGATACTGATTCCATGCATCTGTGCCCTCATCCTTTTGCTGGTGATCCTGCTTACCTTTGTAGGTGAGTGCTTTTTTAATTAAGGAGACACTTTTTAAATTAAGGAGACTAAAACTAAGACCGCATTCTCAAGTGCTAATATAATTGTGGACATTAGACATATATCTAAGTCCACCTGCCTAACAAACTAATCTACCTAGTGGCTGTTGCAGAGAAATAAATATGCTATTTAGATTTGTATCTTTAAAACATATTTAAAGTATTGATGAGGAAACCTTTTCTGATTTTCTGAAGGCAGACTTTTGAGGAACACACTACCTTGAACATGTAGAATGTAGATAGTTTTCAGCAGTCATTTCATAAGCACAAAAGGTACTTTTGTTATAACTTTAGATCACTGTCAGTGGAATGGAATATTTATCTGTTTACGTCACATATTCATTTGAAAACCTGATTCTTATTTTCAGGTGAAATTTAACTTATAAATAGCCACAAATCTTTCTGAACAGCATACAAAATATTACTGTTTAACCAAGGAAAATCATGTTCATTTCTTCTACATAAGAAATATGTATCAGTGCAGAACTCCAAATATGTTTTGTGGAAACTGGTTCATGGTATATTAGATTTCATAATGGCTTAGTCTCTTAAATAATTTTGTGTGTATGTTTTACATAATTAAAAAGTGTTAATTTATTACCATCAACTTTTAAAAGTTTTCCTTTGTTACCTTTAGAAAAGCTGACATATCATTAAATTGCTTCACCTACAACATGAAAATGACAGTAATACTAGGTTGAAGCATTATTTTTTCAGGAAAAAAAAGTAAAAGAAAAATTTGCTTTCAGTACTGAGTGGTTTGGGGATTTTTCCCATTTTCTTTTTGTTACTGAGAATATTTTCTAGTTGAGCTTCCTTAAGTACTTCAGAAGCACATTTGAATCAAGTGGGGTAATGTATCCAGTACCCAGATATACAGGTATAAATCTATTTTCCTATTTTAAACACTCCAATTGCAATACACATCAAACAGTCAAACAGTCAGCAAGCATAGGAAGAAACTAAACATGTCTCAAAAGCACTGTTAAAATCATGACATTTTAAATCTGTTTTCTCAATTCAGTCTGTAAAGGATATGCAACAAGACATTGTAGGCCTGTTCTTTTCATTTAGTTTAAGTTAAGGAAGTACAAAAAACCCCCAAAGCTAGTGAATGTTATGATTGACAAGTACGTCTTGGGTTGTCTGAGCTAAGAACAGTCTGAAATGGATTAAGATCAAGTAAGTCTTGCAATTAGGAAATATGAAGCTGTTAAATTTGCTTTCCTTATGTCTAGCATTCCATTTGTATCTTTCATATCCTGTGTCCTAGATTTTCAATCTTTGGTGAGAAAGCAGATAAAACAGCAGGTGTATTTACATCAGCTGTTCTCAGTGTCCTCCTGAGGCATGTATTGACCTGCCGTTAAAATGTAAGAAATCCTGTGAGAAACGGGGCCTGTTCTAATCATACTTACATAGCAACTACTGTGATTATCTCCTCTTAAGTTAATGTGTAGGGTAAAGAATAAGGCTTGGTGTTATAACCCAAGTCTAAAACTGGTAAAGGTCCCTTCAGAGGCAGTTTTTGAATTAACATATTATAATTTACTATTCTCCTCAGCAGCTTTCATTTTCTATGCATTGATAGCCTGGAAGCAAATATATTTGATGACCAGAATTACATGAACTAATGCTGTGGACATCTTTAAACAGTGTGTAATATAGTTTAGTCTGTTTTAGTAACTGAGAATATACTATATCCAAAATAGTACTTCATATTCATTTTGGGCCAATAATAACTGAATTCTAATATTGGTATGAAGTCTTACAGTGTAAAAAATATGTTGATAGTTCTGACCAGCTCATAAAAATGATTTAATATATAGAAAATTAGGTTTTTACTTTTTTTAACAAAATAGAGGAGTTAAATTCTGTGGTGGTCATTCTAGTATCTTTCACTGGTGCATAAAACATAAATAGAAAGCTCCAGTATATGGTTTAGAACCTTATGAACTTTTTTGTTTTGACTTTGGTAATTAACTCATCAGGAAATTAGACCACTTATATTTTGCTAGAAAATATTTTGTTTCCTGTGGTAAATTTTTTCCTTCTGTAATATTTTTTAATTAAGGCATATACACATGAAAAAATGTGCATGCACCTGAGAACTTTTCTGTGCATTTTCCCTACATCTCTTCTGTTGTCTGCACATCATTGCAAGATCTGATGTTGAAGAAACAGAAAAGTGAGTGTGGGTGGAAGAAGACAGGGAGAGCAAAACAGTTATATTGTAGTAATGGAGAATATCCTACCTGAGATATCATGGGGCCCTGTTTTCAGAATACAACATCAATCAATTTTCCAAAAATTATTTACTATCTGAGTATTCAAGACCCACAGCCTTAAAAAAGTAATTTAGTTAGAACTGTATACAAAGAAAAGACAAACTGTCACATTATTTTGTGCATTATTTTGACTAAAGATACAAGAGATTTTATGGTCCATAGAAGAAAATATTAATCTGAGATGTTTTGCTTTGATTTCTCTAAGTACTTACATTCTGGCTCTGCATACTTTGCTGTCTCTCACTAGGAGTATGTGTGTTTGTCAACCTGCAGAAGAAAACTTTGTAAGGAATAAACTTTCTTTTCCTTGCAGAGAGAAAGTGTTCTAAACCACTTTAAAAAGTCCTTCACACGCTAATAAGCATTATACTGAGTTAATTTTTTTTTATTGTACTATAATTGCTTCCCATTGCAGTTATTTATCTGGGAAAGGAAAATGCTTTATTGTTACAGTTTCACAAAGGGGAAGAACAGAAAGACAGACAGGAAGGAAGGAAGGAAGGAAGGAAGGAAGGAAGGAAGGAAGGAAGAAAAAGAAAGAAAGAAAAAAGAAAGTCTATTACTACATCTTAACTGATGTGCATTGGTTTGGTATACTATGGGACCTTCACAGTGTCAGTAATGTGCCCATTTCTCCAGAGAGCAGAGTCATAGGTATGGACCCTGCAAGAGAAATCTCAGTTCATATGTGCTGGCCAACTGTTGCAGTGAAGCAGTGCTTTATATCCTTTGCAACTGCCTCATCCATTACCCATACTTGGGTAGGCTGCTTTGCTCTGTTTCATTAGCTTTTAAACAGACTTGGTCTTTTTGAGCTTTCCTGCTCTGAACTGCTAGAAATCTTCCACAGTTTATGCTGCCAGAGTTTAGCCTGAACAGTGTGAATATTTCTTAGATCTCTAAACTGTCAATTTTTAAGTAAACTGTCCATTTTTTTTAAAACCTGCCCATATTTAAGCAAAACATTCATTCTCCAAAGTAAACAGCAACTGGAAAATGATTAGTAGAACTGCTGGAAAGCTTTGCTTTGAACTGAATGAGTCGGGTCACAGTACCTCTGTTTTGTACCAAGCACAATGAAGGCTAGCATACTGTATGTTTCTGTCATCTGGATGTGCCCAGCTGTAGCTGGAGACACAAATCCAAAATGGTTACATCTATTTCTCAACTAATTAACTATCTGGCTTATGATTTACCATCTACAGCTCTGTATGAACTCAAGTCTGAAGAACAGTTGGATACAGTGTGCCTGTATACATGAATAAAATGCATGTTCTGTATGTGTTGCATGTCTGTTAGCAAACATTGACAGAGAGTAAATAATTTCTCTTCACTGAAGAGATTAAAAAAGAACTGATTATTTCAAAGCATCACTCTGTGTTTTTAGATATCTTGAAATTTGAGTAGAGATGCTATACAAACATATCCAGTAAGCTTAATTTAAGATTTAAGATATACAACAGTCTTTTTAGGAGAAGGGTGGGGGGAAGGATGAAAATCAAAGCACGCGAGAGCCCAGCCCAAAGAGTGGACTCTGCAGCCTGGAATAAAGTGCCTAAATTCGCTGTGGTACATGGGTAAAAGGAGAGGATAGGCGGAAAATGTGGGGGAAGAATGGGGTGACTCAGGAAGGTCACCCAAAACTCTTATAAACTAAGTGGAAACAGCATTGTCATCTAGAGCTAGCAAGTGGGGAATGCCAGAGACCTATGCCCGCCTCCCTCAAGGGCATGTGTACCTGAGCCAGGCTGATGTTATTTTGGAGGGAAAAAATGTTAAAAAGAATTTTAATACTACTCATTGTCAGCTGAGATGATACAATTAGGAAGTCCTTTTGTGTAGAAGAGGTTCATCGTGTGGTCCCCCTGTTAAGAGGAGGAGTTGTTATCACTAGGAAACTAAAAATAGAACAAAAAATGCTATTGTTGGAAAGATGGGTTGAAGAAGCAAACAAGCATTTGGGGATCTCAGTGAAAGAAGTTAATGACCTCATGGCAGTGATAGACATAGCTATTATTTGTTGTTTTAGAAAAAGAATGAAATAAGTCTGAGTGAGGATAGAATCCAGTGGGTAGCTTCAATATTTTCCTTCACGGTATTTATTTGACCACTGTATTAAACCAAAGCAGGTTTTCAAACATCTTTCAACAGTTCACCTGTCTTGTAAATGACCTGTCTTACTGCCTCCTATTCTGCTGAGTGATATATAAATAGCTAATCATTTTAACTTAAATTTTAAATCAGTATTAGTAGATCTTTGGGACTGACGTTTTACAGACTTTTTCTATTTTTATGTTGAGTGGAGGAGAAGAGACGAGTCTAGAAAGGAGAGAGAGGGAATGTGGAAAAATACCTTAAGCTATTCTTGAATTACGGAAAAATTCTATGCACTTTCCCAGAGGAGTTAAAAAAGCTTATTTTAACTATTTGAAAATGCAAAAACCCCACTAGTTAATTTGAAACTTGAAACAATGTAGGCTTCTGAATTCCAGAAATTCAGCACTTTATTTGAACACAAATATCTGGCATCCAAATAAAGCTACATTTAAGTGAGCACAATTTCTGAGCACAACCACTCCTCCTTAGACTTTAGCAAATCATATTAATACTAGTCCCTATTTGTGAAAATGCAGCAGATTCGTTCTTCCTGTTTGGTTTCATCAGAGGACTCAAACAAAAAAATGCTGCCTAAATAATTTGCAGGTGGGAGATTTTGAATTGCTTCTGTAAAATACACACAGCAAATTCCTCCAAACCCCAATGATATATGAACATCTGCTGGTAGAAAACCAGAAACCTTAACCTTATACATATATGAAGTTCCCCTGGGTTTGCCTAGTAGAAGTTAGACATAAAGATTTACTCACCGTTAGTGACAAAACAATCCAGGCTGGATAAATGAGGATATGTTAAATCTCAAATGGTAACTGTTTCATTGAAACTCATTGTATTTCAGAATTTCACAAGCTTTTCTTCCTGTTGGCATTTCCTATACTTAAAGGTTACTCAGGTAAAAAGAATATGCTAACATTGCCCCTTCTCAGCTATTCTACTTCTCTTTTATCACTACCTATAAAACTTTCCAACCCAAAGTCACTTCAGTTGGATTCTGGCATTTTTAGTTACTTGTAGCTGTGATTAATAAACATTTTTGCCTGCCCAGTACTTAAATTTCAGACCAGTTAACTGATTTATTCTAGCAGCAGAATGCATGAAGAAGTGAGAAGAGTAATTCAGTAAAGGGAATGGGTTCAGGATACCCTCTTGGGCTCTGTGTGGTGCCTGGAGTGGGCAGAGGGGTGGGTTTGTCTAGGGAAAGAGCCTGGGGTGGTGGGGGATGCACAAGGCCTGACTGAGAGGTGAGGGTGCAGCCAGCCATTTTGGTAAATGCAATAGCCAAACTGAAAATGAAGTCTAGGAGAGATGGTGGTGGGTGTTCTGTGGACTTAGGGGTCATAGAATCATAGAAAGATCATCTAATTCCAACTCCTCTGCCATGTGGGGTTGCTGTACCAAGCAGCTAATGAAAGATCAAATGATAACATTGATGATAACATGATAAATGTTATTAAAATTATCAGTTGTTGCCAAGGTACTTAAAAACATTTGGGAGTCTTCATATTTTGAAGATTCCTTTTAAATTTTTTTATAACCAAGTGTAGATGAACTGTGTTTATTATGATTGTTAAGCTCTTTTACATGACCAGACAGTGGCAAAAATTGGTTTTGCTATTCACCAAAAATCTCTTATTTTGTAATACAAAGTGGTTCTTCTTTTCTAGCATTAAATATGACTCTAATATTTTTGGTTAAAAAAAAATGAGATAGCACTTGTAGTTTTTAGTATAGATAACTAAGTTATATGTTTTACATATGTTTAAGATGCCTTCTTTATTATTTGGATTAATAGGTTAAAGATAATTCTCTTATTATGTAGTTTTTTTCTATAATATAATAAATGATCAAAAAGTAAAGCCAGCAAGTGACAAAAATTTTAGATAAGAAGTGTATATTTAAAATCCAATATCAGAGAATGACAAAGAACTCATAGGCCTATATTTAGCACTGGTAGTTAAATTACATACTCCTATATAGAGGAAACAGTACCTCTTTCCATTTTACAAATTAGTGAATATAGAATATATAAAAAATGTATTGGTTCCCTTAAAGCTTCAAAATTAGATTTCTTAAAATGGTGGTACTATGAAAACAAGAGATGATGCAATTTAAAAGGAGAAAAAATAGCATTGTCTGTCTTGTTAACACAATGATAAAACCAATGCATGTTGGAGCTTCTCGAAATTGCACTCTGTAATTTTAAACACGTAAGTATTTTGTGACACAAAATACTATAAATACGATTAAAACATTTTATGCCCATGGAAGCATTTGTTTCTTTATTTATCCTGCAGCAAACATATTTTATGTGCTACTGTAATTTTGTTGCTACATAAAATTCTTAAATTTAGTTGTCTTTAATTCTAATTTTGAAATAAAAATACTTTTAAAATCTATGTCATTGTATTTATTATTAACCTCCCAAAACACTTCCAGGTGATAGTAATTTTGGTGGTTTTTTTCCTTTCTTGCAGGAGTGTTAGAAAAAACATGCTTTTATTCAAATGGAAGCGAGGGCCTCACAGTTGATGGTGACTTTGAAACGTCTCATGATCTTTTGCCAAACATGGTTGAAAATAGTTCCAAGACTGATCCCACAGTGGATCTCAGCACACAGCCCTCTTCCTGGACCACCACGTCTTTATCCCACATGGACCAAATGAGCAAGAACTCAAATATATTTAGAGAGTCTTTCCAGGAACATTCCTTTGCTCCCCCAACTCAAGCCACAGTGCTCAATCATCAGCCTGCCTATGACACTGCTTTGGCAGAGGGCTCTGAAGACAACACCCAGTTGTTTGCCACTGCAGAGGAGGTGACTTTGTGGTCTACAGATGCTTCTTTTAACAACACAGAGAGGAAGACCACTCTGCCAGTATTACATCCTACCCGTCCATCTGTGTCACAAAAAATGGATCAGAAAAAAAGTAAGTTTTTTATATTTTTTAAATATTTTATTTGGGTCCATAATTCTGACTCAAAAACTACAGAGCATACTGTTGGCATGCTCTCCACTGTGTTTCTGTGAGGTGTAAGGAATGTGTCCCTTTTTAATAATTTATTTTGTTGTGTACATTCCATGTTGCAATCAACTGGTTTCTTGTCAGAACATTTGTTCAACTTGTTAAGGAAGATGCAGTAAATTCTCTCAGTAAGAAAACTTAAAATACATTCTTCAATTGGTGATAAGTGGGTTTATCAAGGCTGGAAACAAATTACTGCAGTTATTAAGTTTGTCAATTGTATATTCTGTGTTTCTTTAAAACTATGTATGTGGCAAGTACATTCCTGATCTTGGGATGTAATTGTGGTTACAACTTTTTCTTTCTTAATGGATAAATTTTTCCCTAATTTGAAGCAGTTTTTCTATATAGCAATAAAGTTCCAGTGGCATTTTTGAGAGAGAGTAACGATGATTAAATGTGAGCAGGAGTTTTTAAAAATTTGTTTGACTATGAAGGTATGCATTTTATTAATGTCATAGTAAATGTCATTGATTCATCATGTCAGTGGTAGTGAATATTGCTGATATTGCTTTGCAAACAACTGAAACTAAAGGGTACCATATTAAAATGAATCAATTTCTCTGGAACTACTTATCATTTCTTTTTTCTTAATCCCACCAAAGCACAAAGCAAAACTTATTCATAAGGTCATAGAGACAACTTAATGTAAATCACTGATTTATCAGTATTTTCTCTCCTAGACTGTAGTGACTTCACAGGCCATTTGAATGGTGCAGGCTTTTTGCAGGTTCTGTTTGTTAAATGACTTTTCTCATGCAGATTTCTCTCTTTTTCTCCTCCTGCACCCCAAACTCAGAATAAATGATTATAAATGCACACTTGAATCCTATTAGTGGTGCATTTATTTACTTCTTTTGTCAACTTGTCTAATTATCAGTGTACCAAGGAACAGCATGAAAGCATAGTGTGCTACACTACAAATATTTTCATCATCATATTTGAGACACCTGAAATTCCAGGAAATATAGATGAAACAGTGTAAAGCCCTTTTGCCTTTTCTTATCATGTTGGAATGAACTCTTTTGAGATGCATATAACATGTATATGTAATATGAAAATGTGTGTATGGAATGTGATATTCTTCCCTACTACAGTGTTAATGCAGAGACAGCATTACAATGACTCAGGACAGCCTTAGGTCTGGATTTCTAATCTCTCAAATATTCGAGGTTTGGTATAATACACAGAGAGGCACTTTTAGGACTGTCCAATTGTGTGTTCTATTCTGGTAAGTGCAGTTCATTCCAACAGCAGTACGACTGCGTGTACATTCGGTAGGAGTGACTGCTTGGAACTCTATTGTGGCATAGTGTTTTCTGTGTAAAGAGAAAAGGACAAAAGGTTTTCAAAGACAATTTTGAAATACCACAGGTTTCTTAAAAAAAACCCCACAACAACAAAAACAATCCCATTCCAAACTGAGATACTTTGCTTGTCAAAAATATCTGGAGATAGTATGTTACTAATCAATAACCTTACTGTCTTTGATTCCACTTTCAAGTGTTTTGGTTATTGTATTCATGGGGACATTGCCTTAATTCTGTGTGTTGATCAAAAAAAAAAAAAAAATTAAGAATCCAGAAGAATTTGATCTCATAATGTGTGTTCCCATGGCTCTCCCAGGCATGAAGGACTACAAAGCAGGGGATGCAGAGTAGCACACAGTGCTTCTTACTTCCTTTCTTGTCCTGGCCTTTGCAAATTAACTCCTTATACTTGTCTCTAGTCTCTTTAATCTCTTTTTTTCCACTAAGCTTCCTTCATGGAGAGAACCCTAAGGTGACACACAATGTGGTCTGATGTTCACAGGAAGTTCTTACATATTCTGTTGTGGAGACAATGAGATATAACTGGGAGATGAGATATAAATAAGTTTTAGAACAGTGAAACTGAAATATTCTGTTGGAGTAAAAATGATTTTTTGGGACAAGAAAACTTAAAGAGCACATCGGATTGGTGATAGTAGAACAAATTCTCTCTCTCTTGCTTAGTGTCTAAATCCAGCTGTGAACATTAGCACATGCTTGAAGAAGAATAAACTAGGGCTGGCATGCTGAGACACTTGAATGCTATGTGGTAGCAGATTCCAGTGATCTGCAGTGAGTCCTGAGGAGTGTTCATTTGCCCTCCCATGAATTAATGTAATCACTTTTAAACGCATATAAAATAGAGGTTTGAGCTTTTAAAGCATATCTTATAAGGAAATTAACCTCTAAATGAAGAGTGAGGCTGATGTTCCATCATCATCAACACAAGCTAGCAGATCATCCATCAGTACAAGTTTCATCTGGTTCAAATGTGGGGAGGTGAATGCATTTCTGTTGATTTAGTAAGCAGGCATAACTTAGACTTTATGCCGATTTTATGCAGTATAACAAAAGATAAATGATATGTCATATTATTATATGACACTGCCAGTGTGTCACAGCGACTGCCAGTTCAAAGCCAACCAGACAAAATTCTCTGAACGCATTTGGATTGGCATTTATGTGTCTGTTAAGTTTTTGGTCTGATGCTAGTATCCCTAGTGCCAGATTTGCTTTAATGGTGGACCACAGCTTCAATAAAAGACATTAATAAATTATAAATACTGTGACCATATGGTATTCAACTCAGCAACTAAGACTTTGCTGAGTTACTAACAGGAGGGGAATGAAATTTGGCACATATGACATCATTTATTTAAGAAGTCTTTGAAGCAGAAGGAAGTTCTTTGGCAGAAATTCTAGCAAAGAATAGATTAGTGGGTAAATGGGAATGAATGATACAATAAAGAAGGGATGAAGAAGTTTATTTCCATTTTACAAGGGGAAGCAATGTCTCACAAATCTATTAGAAAGTTCTTTGAAGGACACAGCGAAAATGCTGGCTGATACAACATACTTGGCTTTTCAAAATGTTGTTAACAGGAGTCTACACCAAGAAGTCTTACAGATACTCTTCTCACAAACTATGTGTTCTTTAAAAGAAAGAAGGAAAAATTAGAATGAATGGCTAGGCTCCACAGTGAAGAAGGCTGCTGATGATGTGTTACAGACAGTGTTTTCTGATCATGGGAAACAGTGAATAGTCAAGTAATAACTTTTCTGCTAATTCAGATTAAGCTGCCGAAAATGAATAGCTGGGAATCAGGTAAAGATCTCATAGTGGAGAGACTGACTGCTAAAATGTTTAAATGACTGTGCCAATAGATGTGAAAGAATGCTGGAGAGGGGGAAACAATGCTAACTCTACCAAATACAATGCTGGACTTTCAGCTAGCTTTGCCACCATAAAAAGGACCTGATGGTTTGCTGCAGTCAGCATTCTGTCTCCATGAGAGCCCTCATCATGAAGTTTACAACGAACAAAATGGAACATCTTGTTACATCAGTGTATAACTTCAGAAAGATTACAGTAGAGTTGGAAAAGGCAAATAGCAGGCAATCAGACCAGTAGAGACAATGAAAGACGTGGGGATGCACTAAGTAGAAGGAGGACATCCTTTTCCTTATGGAAAACAGCTGGCTTATGAGTAAGTGGTTTTGGTAGATATTAAGACAATTTTGAGTGTCTAGGTGAAATAGAAAAATTACTCAGTGTTTTTCATTATATGAGGAGTTGCCTTTTTTTCTTTTTTTTTTTTCTTTTGCCTATCAGGCAGTAAGCTAAAAAGAAAAGACCTCATGGAACTTACTGCCACAGGATGATGGAAAACCAGAAAATATGGAAATGCTTGGAGAACTTTGGTCTGTTGAGGCTTGTAGAAACAATAGTCCACTCGCAACTTCTGACTTGTGAAGGTTCAAGATTTTATTTTGCCAGAAGTTGTTATAGTCCTAGATGGTTGTTCCCTATATTTGCCCAATATTATTAGAATTTTTCTTGAATTAATAATGCTGGTCTCTACCAAAGTTCAGCTTCTGAGTTAAATGTATCCTGTGTTACCTCTCCATTGGAAAGCAAGTGAAGGAATATATTTTTCATGTTGAGGGATTTGAGTTTGTGTGACTTCATATTTAAATGTTTTCTGGAAGCATGGGCCATGGTCATGAGGACGGCTCACTGGAGAGTTTTCTGATAGCAAAAACATCAGGATGGGATTAGGTGAACCAATACATTCAGTAGTGTTTATTCATGGAATTTAGAAATATATGCAGTAATATTCTGTTCATCTGTCAATCAATACTTAACAGGAAAAAGACCACATATTAAATAGTAATTATTGTAAAGAATAAAGCATGGTTTCCCAAGGAAATATTAATACAATTTTATTGGTACTTTCTTCTCTTTGAAATAAAAGCAGAATGCACTCAGGCAGTAAAGTGGGAGACTTGATTCAAATGAAGCAGACTTTCTGTTTTGTAATACAGATTATTTGGGGAGACAGAAAGAAGGAGAGAGAGCGAGGGCTGACGTTCTTCTTAGAAAAACATCCTGTAGATGAATGGAATATACACTGGGACAAGAAGTATTAGTATCTGATTTTGGTTTCTTCCACTCACTGGTGTGTATCCATATGTATATTTAATTTCCCTTTTTTTTTTTTTTTGGTGCCAAGTCTCCCACAGATGTCACCTAGCAGACAGTCTAGTAACGCCTCTGCCATTTCGCAAAAACAGTTTCAGTGGAGAACTATGCCGGTGGCCAAATCCTACCGTGAAAAGTAACACGTCCAAGCTCGCTCTCCAGCCAGGCCTGTCCGCGTGTGGCACCCCCGCGGCCCCGCAGGCCGTGAGGCGCCGCAGGGCCGGGCGGGGCCGCCAGAGGGCGCCGCTAACGCGGGTCCCGCGCCGGAGCGGGGCCGGAGCGGGGCCGGAGCGGGGCATGAGAGGGCCTGGAGCGGGCCTGGAGCGTGGCTGGAGAGGGGCCGGAGCGGGCCTGGAGCGGGGCTGGAGAGGGGCTGGAGCGGGGCTGGAGAGGGGC
>VZRF01008106.1:1023616-1081836 GCA_013396875.1 Vireo altiloquus | reverse complement strand
AGGGACTGGAGCGGGGCAGGAGTGGGGCCTGGAGCAGGGCTGGAGAGGGGCAGGAGTGGGGCCTGGAGCGGAGCAGGAGCGGGGCAGGAGAGGGGCCTAGAGCGGCACAGGAGAGGGTTAGGAGCGGGGCCGCGGGCGCTCCCGTGCAGCGAAACACGGGCACTTGCCCAAGTGTGCAGGAGGGTGAACACCCTCCCGAGCCCTAAACGATTGCTTTAAAGATTGACGTGGAAAAGTTTAATCGTAAAAGCGTTGCTGTATCAGTTTCAGAAAGCATAGGGTTAATGTTTACTTGCTTGCATCTTTTAATCTCCTTAAATGCAGAGGAACCTTGGGTCTTTTCACCTTTCTAGCACATCTTTGAAACTGAGAAGCTTAATTTCTTTTCAGTTCTCCACTCAGCCTAGATTTTATCCTAATTCTGTTATCACTTAACTATGCTCAGTTTATACATGAAATAAATCTCTTTGTCAGTACTCAGCATTTTGTATTTTGTATTTGCGGTTCTGCCACTACTAGAATTCTACTACACAGAATTTGGTTTTCTGCCGCTACTACTATAGACAGGGTCCAGCTCACCTTTCTGTTTGGTAGGAAAGAGCAATATGAAAAGCACTGCGGGGATAACTGGATGCAATATGTCACGAGTGGTGCACAAATTCCATGTCTCTCTGTCTTGTGCTGCTCATACTAAAGAGTTCTTTTTCTCCTGAAGCTAAGGTATCTTCTAAGTCAGTCCTTAAGGCTGAGTCTCCCTAATCCCTGGTATTTCCAGCAGTGATCTAACAAATCATTTTATCTTTTAGCTCAAGTTGTGTTTAATTACTCATACAAGTTGGAGTAGGCTCAATTGCGTAAGGAGTAATAGCAGCGCTAGATCCATGGTAGATTTTTTGGGTGTCCTTATCCTCAAAAAAAAAAAAAAAAAAAAAAAAAATTCAAGATGTTGTTAAAACATTATTTTCTGTTGAAGGGAAAATGGTTTTAGTTTTTCAGATTGGCATAGAAGAACATAAGCAGTGTCCTAAGTATCAGGCCAGGAGTTTAGCTGCTCAACTGTATTTTTTTCATGCAAATGCAAGCATGAATAGACTAATATAGTAACTCTTTACTTTTTTGGTGCTTGAGTCTATGCTCACAAATGTTTTCCAGGAGTACAGTCTGTTTCACTATCTCACTTATACCTACATTTTCTCTCAAAGATAGTGAAAAAAGCTGCCCCAAAATTTTGTCAATACTGTTCTCATTTAAAATTGCATTTTTTTCACTAGTCAAAATAATCACTGGTCCCATTCTTCTTTTCTTCCGTAGAATAAATTTTAAATTGTATTTGCATTTCACAGGGCAAAATCAGGGAGCTAGAAGAGAAACATACGGTGACTTTTTACTAAATTCAGTAGCAAGAACTTGGTTTTCAACAGTTTTACCATTGTTTTTTCTTATGAGTGCATGGGCATAGCTTCGAAAGGAAACCATAAAGTTTCTGACATGTAAGATGTATTAGCTGAAATCCAAAAGATTCTTAAAAGCCATTACTCACTATATAGAGTAATTTTTCGTTACCATTTATGTTTATAAGGAAAAAAAGCTTACTAGCTTTTATCACCTGGTATGTTGCTACTGTCAGGTAACTGCAAGTTGGTAAAAAACTTCAGATACTGGTGTGAAAATTGTAATGACATTAACATTTTCATACATTTACCTCTAGCTAAGCTTGTGATTTCAATTCCCTTTAATAAATTCGTGGCTCATTATTACAATTCTCTTCAAATTCAGTCTGATGAAACATTGTTCTGTGTAAGACATCTAATAGACCTCAAATATTTGTTAGGATTAATACTGCAGTAAGTACTAACTGGCACACCCTCCTTGAAGTTCCATGTACCTTTCCTCTTTGGCCCTTCAGTGGTGTGGTTTCATGTAGAGTGAGAGATTCCCACTTCTACTCTACTGTGGAAATAAAGTCAGCTTTGTTCTAGTGTTTAAATGACACGTGCTTCTGGAGTTTTGGGTGTGTGTCCCTTTAAAACTTTAAAGAATGGAAGAATTTCAGCTTTACACCTATTACGCATTCACCATGGGTTTTTACATCATGGATTTGTTGCTTGCATTTTAAACATGTTTGTTGTCAGATTGAACCATGAACTGACCAAGAGGCTAATCAAGACATCAAGTGCTTAGTGAAAATTTCAAGGATGGGAACAATGAAGCAAGGCATATTGGAAGATAATTGAGTATTGCAGACACTGACTTTTGTTTCAGACCCATCAGCTTGTCTGAAACTATTTTAAAATATTTGTGGGGTTATTTCAACAAAAAGATGATGTTAAAACAGATTTTCTCTTCTATATTGTGATTGATCACTTTGTTTTCACCTTACATCTGGTAGCAGTATGTTGATTTCAAGATTGAATAAAGTTTATCTGTTTTGTGCTTCTGCATGGTCTGTTACGGATTATAACAGATAAAATACATCCAGGGGTGGGTACAGAGCCATCATGAATATAAAATGGTAAATTCTAAACCCCTCGAAATATTGGAAGGTCAGAGCATTGATACAACTAAGTGATTTGCAGTCACTGTCATCTTTTACAACCATGTGAAATTCAAGAACAACATAAATGAGTACCATGGCTTGAAATCGTGGTAGGGAATTTGAGGAAGTGATAAGCAGCCAAACACAGCTAAAGATTGATTTAGCTGTTAATCTGTACACAAAATCTGTCTTCCTCACCTTTATTATGATTGATAATTATAAAAAAATTATACTCTCCAATGAAATAAAATGGCAGAAGTTCATACCAGAAATTAGGAAAATCTTTTCCACGGGATGGCTACTGCAGAACCCATTGCCTGCAGAGGCTGTGGACCCTTTTCCTTGGATGTTTCCAAGACTCAGACAAAGTCATGGATGACAATGTGCTGGCAGCAATCTCACTTGCAGCAGCAAGTTGGGTGGAGACGTCCAAAGGACTCTTTCTACCAATAGTTCTGTGATTCTAGGGTATAAAAAAATTGGAAATAGAACACAAATATTTTGTATGGTTGAAAAAAGCTTAACATTACAGCTGGTTTAATGGTATTTGAGATAATTTAATCCTAATTTTCATAGGGAAGCATGTCAGTTCTCTCTACTTGACACAGGCAATTAAAAAATGTTCTGTAAGAGAGAACATTGAAGAAAGTTATTGGTATTAATTAGTAGATTTATTTAAAAGAACTAAACGGACTGTCCATTCTGTGAAAAGCAGTTGAAGTACAAGGATTTAAAGATCTCAGTTTGCACAAGCAACTTGCAGGCATCATATTCCTAATTTTAAATGCAACCTGAACATGACATGCAGTTGTAAGAAACTTTTAATCATGTTAAGCTCTTAAACATTTTCCTTTCACACACTAAAATATATGGTGGTTTTTGACCTCTAATTTTTCAGGCTGAGAAAGTTTGTCAGAATTCTTCTTTGTTCACACAACAAAAACACAGTGTAACTGGAACATTAAAGAATAACTGCATTAATGTGGCAAACTAGGCTTGTCTGTCAACAGAAGCATTCAGACTCTAGTGGTAGAAAAAGAGTTAGGCCATCACTTAATGATTTAAAAATGTGATGCTTGAAAGAAAATTCCAGTGATGTAAACAGGAGAGTCAGTGGCAGTTGGATAAAGAAATGGCTAAGGAAGATGTATCTCATGTCCTGCAACATGTATTTTGCCAAATGTGTGATCAAATTCAGAAGATCTAGGCTGCAGTATTTCTGGCTAACATAAATGGTCTTTTAGAGAAAATGACTATGCTGTAATGAAACAAGTACAGGCATGCCTCTGAAAAATATAGTTGTGGGAATTTCCCATAGGGAAAACGATTAATTTGTTGGACTGATGAGCCTTAGTTAACCAGGACTTTGAAGATCAACACCCAGATCCTAAACTTCCCCTGTGAACTTCCAAATGGGAAGCTACAGGTTGCAAAGCATATGTTGTGTTTACTCACAGTGTTCTGCTTTTCAAGTGAGGTACTGTATTTTGCTCATAGGCTCTAGACAGATTTCACAGCGAGGGGTTTGCTGTGTTAGTTTTATCTGAAATTGAGGTGGGTATAGTTATCATCGTGAGATATACTTGGAAAAAAAGGGGCCTAAGTTTTTATTAATTAGATCAGAAGAGTGGCTATTCTAGAAAGGTAATTAACCAAAGGGAACTGGGACAGCTCAGGCACACTCTACTTCTATGCTGACCTATTCCTAACCTAAACTGTTTTAAGTCTTTTACAAAGCACTGTGGGGTTTTTTTGTTGTTTTGAACATAACAGTACATAATTAAATGTTGTCAAGTCATTTAATTAATGCATTCATTTTCACTTACTGAAAATATGTTTGTTAGAAAAACCTTCCAAAAAATCCAGCCAAAAACATCTGGATGCCTGCCTGGTTCTGGTGGAGGCTACCATTTTTATCCCTTTTTTTAAAAAAAAGCCCTATGAAGAGTGGTAAAGTCATGCACATATTTCAAAACAATAGCAAAATCCTGTCCAATTTAATGCACCATGGAAAGTAGCCTGTAATGATAGATCTAATTGTAAAATTAATGTTAATATGTGCCTTTTGTTTAATGGTATGCTCTTAGAAATGTCTCCGATTTCACTACAGAATCCTGTGATTAGGAAATTACTAATCAAAATTCCAGATCTGGAACACAGGCCTGCTTGCATCTCATGGTGGGGGGTAAATATTCAGCCTTGGCTTTGGCTCTTGAGCTTACCTGCTTTTAGCTGTGCCTGCCCAAGGGATTAAAGAAGTATGTGCTTCAGCCAAGAGGAGCAGCATCTGGAAGCAACTTGCTGAAAGAAGTGGGGCTCCAAAAAATGAGGTGACTTGATGAAGTGTCCAGCCTTTTACAATATTCTTTGGTCAGGAGAATAGCTGAGTTTGAATTTATGACTTGCTCTGAGCAAGAAGTGTCTGGGGCAGACTATGTGTGGTGTTCCACTCTAAAGCAGCTGGTACGGATTGCCTTAAAAAAATAATTATGATAACGCTTCAACTCTGATCTAAAATATGAGCTGTATTTCCCTCATGGCTAATCCACTTTCTGTGACCTGGGAGATAATGAATTGTTTTTCTTTCTGCTGCAGGTGGTCAGTAGCCTTACCACCTCTCCCTTTGGTACCTGTGGAGCACAAGGGGGAGTTGAAAATCACTCATTCCTTTCAAATTGCTTAATTCATTAGCTGAATGAAATTAAATGCAGAGCAGTTGTTTTCAGCTAGTTCTAGTGCCTGAATTGTGTTTCAGATCCATGGATGGAATTTGCTGTTCAAAAGTTTGTTTTCTTCCCCACATAAGCTGTTATGAGTAAATGGGGCTTCATTTAGAGGTCGGTGGTGCTGAGGAGGTGTCCCCATTCCCTTTGCTCTAAAACATACAGTGCTGCATGCTTTTTATGGCATTTGTTTGCTCAGTGAGCTGACTCAGCTCTAACACTGGTGAAGTTAGCTCTTGGGTGGTTTGGCACAAAAGTTGTTTCAAAGGAAATGGCAAGCACACATGGCTGAGAGGAAGCAGTATTGCGCCATTGCATCAGTTCAACTGGCTTGTGAAATGCTTTTCTGACTGTGTCAGTTGGCTTGAGAAAAGTCATGACCTTCTGTTAGAAACTTACTTGGAAAGAACCCTGCTTATGTCTTTAGGCTGCCATCACTGTTACTGAGCCCTCAGGAGACACGAGTTTGTCGAAGGTCTACCCACATGTAAATGTAACAAACTTACTGCTTCTCTTCCGTTTGTGTCTTTGTGCTGTATTAAAGCTGTGTAAATGCACACCTCTTAAGCCTTTCTTTAGGGATCAAGACATTTTATTTCATGTGTAAATTGCTTCTGATAATTTTCCAAAGTCTGCAGGATCATTTATGCCCATTATCACCTAAAGTAAAAGCTATTAGTGCTTTTAACACTAATAGCATTAATTTAACATTAATCCATGTTTCCATTTTGCAGTATGTTGTAGAGGATCTCTGTTCTAGCAAATGAGAAATGCTTATTTTTCACAGATAGAATAGGGGCTTCTTTTTACGTTGTTTTCCATCCCTTCATCATTTTTACATTTTAGTAATGGAGTTATTGCTGTTTGCACACACTTTTGCTTTTGTATTTTCTACAGACACAGTTATTTACCAAAAGTTTATAGACTGTGGTAGCCCTCTTGAAAGAGGAATACTGGTCAACTCCTCAAGGATATTTCAATCTCGTCAAGAGAGGCTATTAGAAATGGGGATCTTGCTGTTGTCAGTTGTTTGTAATATTGTGCTTTTACACTAGAGTATGGAGTTGAATTTTCCTTCACTTTCTCAGTGCTTAATGGATGCCAGAGGTATGAGCTCTCTATTTCCATGGTACAACTCAATAGTTTGTCAGTTGCAAAGGAAACGAGATGTGTCATAGAAGTGGTGATTCTGTCACCAGTGGGTTTGTTGCTCTGTGTGGATGTTCCAAAATTTGATAGTGAGAGAGAAACCCCTATAGTTTTAGTGTTTGGGGTTTTATTTAACAGAGAGCAGATATAAATGGGAGATAGCAACAAAGCAAACACTGATTTCTTTTGGCAAATAACTGTGTGGTAAATAACTAGTTGGCATTAGTTTAGAGAAAGATAGCTGTAGAATAATTTACTTTTCAGTAAGTTGCCATCTTTAAAAATTAGAGATTAATTTTAATCTTGAAACTACAACTTTTTATGCTATTTTTAAGAATGTGAATATATAATAAAGGAATGCTTTAGTTCTGTAAGAGGACCTGTGCTTTAGTTGTAAGACCATGAAATATGTTGTGTGATGTATGTCAGTAAAGAAACCTTAAGAAATAAATGCTTTTGAAACATGGGATTTGTATTTTATAAGCTTCTTACTGACTACAACTTCTCTTTTATTCATGGTATCATTATTGAAATTACTCCTATGCAGTTATCATACAATGCTTATTTAATAGAGTTGCAGAAGTGAATTGTGTCTATTATTCTAGAAGAAGTTTGGAGCTAATCAGAGGCAGTTGGCATGTATTTTATACATGATGTTCGTTTTCAAGCATCAGTTTGAGTGGAAGTTTAAAATACTGTTTTGATTTTGTGCAAATGTACCTGAATAGATAGAGAAGGAATATGTGCAATTAAAGAGAATCCTAGCAGGAACCACACATGAGTAGACATTCAGCTCTTCTTCATTCATTGTGTTACTTCAATTTCTTTCACTCAATTTCCTTGCCATGAAGAATTTGGAACCTTCTTCATTTACAGATGTCTCTTTAGCAATTTTTTTTATTTTTCCAGTATTATGATGGCAATGTGTCTTGGTTCACAGTAAATCTCAAGGAGCTACAGACGTCAAGAGAGTGACATATTTAAAAAGGGAAGGCAACTATTTAGAACAGCACTTGAGCATATGCTAACTTCATTCCTGTTCAGACAGCACTTCAGCACATGCTTAAATGATGCTCTCTATAGAGAAGCTCTCTAGCCTCAAGATTGAAATGCAAAATAAGCCAGAGTTACTGCTTTTACAAAATCATGTGGCATCTACCTCTCCTGTTGATTTGAATAGAGTCTGCTGGTACTCTGAAGTTCTGAAAAAAATTGTCCATGTAGTCTATGGCTAACTTTTATCGCTACATCCAAGGATATAAAGAGGTTTAAGCAGTTTCTTCTATCAGGATCTTGAGAACAGTGCTAATTAAGAATTCCTTTAATTACCCATGGTCTGACAGAGAGGTTCTGCAACTTTTCACAAACCTGTGACCTCTGATTCGAGGCATCCAACTAATGCTTACTAGAATAGTGCACCTCTAATGAGATAGAATTGGATGTTTCATTTGGATATCCAATGAAATCTTGGTATGGCAGTATCAAATATTCAGTTAGTGATTCAAAAGATATAGGAAAATAAATTTAAGAACAGTCTTTGTATTTGTAATGCTTTCATTAACATTTATAATTTTAACTACATATAAAACAAATGTGATTCATTTAGATAGACTGAATTTTGGAAGGATGATAAGGTAGTCTGATTTTAAAAAGTGTTTAATTTGTTGTTTAGATAAAGGTACATTTGCAGTATTTGTGTTCTAAGTGTTTCAGCATTCCATGAGGGAAAAAAATGGAACTGAGGGTCAGGTGACGTAAAAGTGTAATGTAATCTTTAGAACTAAGATATTAGTCCAAAAAAACCACCCCCAGTCACTATAAATTTTAAAATAGGCTCAAATGATTTGTATCTGAATAGCTTGCATGCTCATAAGTATTTTTAAAATTCTCGTGTAAATCATTTTCAATAATGTAACTGAAACTGCAAGCCTTTGAGTACAGAAAAAGTTCAATGAAATCCAAGTAGGAGAAAATAACAAAGAATCACAAGCAAGGTGGGATGTGTTGAAGAGCAAATTGCACTCATGATTGAAAGGTAATATGCACTCGTTATATGTAATAATTTTTAGATCATATTTGAGGTCTTGGGTAGAGGAGAAAATAGGGACATAAAAGCTCAATCTGAAAATAAGAGCTGCATTAACAGCACAAGGTTGTAGAAATGATAGGATGAAGCTGACACTGCAATACAAAAAGTGAAAAGAAAGTAAAGGTGGAATATGAAAGGAAATATAATGACATGGAAGGTTAAGTCATATAAACAGTAATTTTCACTGTGTCCAGAATAAGACAGAGTCTGGGGAGGAGACAGCAGGTGTCTCCAATATATGGGAAGAATCATTCAGACACTGGAGAGCTTGAAATTGTGGAACACATGAAATGCTTTCATTGTGTCACTATTTACAATGGCAAATTCAGGACGGATGTCTAAAAGATAAGCATTCATAGGAGTCTTAAAGGGGAAATATTAAAGGAAAGCAGAAAAAGAAATTTTAAAAAGATGATCTTTAACCATCTGATTTAATAACAAAGCCAAGTGAAATGGATCCAAACTGACAGTATGAAGAAAATTGTGACTTACGTTGTCTGGTCTATTTTGAGTACTACGGCCATACTCTCTGTGATGTTTCTTTATTGACTTTGAGCCATGACTTAAAATATGTCCTGACACAAACAGCTGCAGATTAACCAACGGAGTGCTTTTTAGAGGAATTGAGAGTTTTAGACTAGGGGAAATAGTACAAATGATACAGATATGTTGATCAGACTTGAAAAAAATTGAACTCTATAGATGTTTTTAAAGCTATTTCCTTCCACAGCTTAATTTTGGTTTTCTGTCCATGTAAGGTTTTTCTCTAACTTATACTCTTATATAGTCAATATGACCTGATGCAGAGATTCATGAGAATTTTATCCTGTAGTGGCAATTATACAAATGATCTAAATCTCTTACTGCATCTTTGATTTGTCCCTGTCTTTTCCTTGCGTCTGTCTAGCCTTCCATACAGAAAGGTGACCTACGATTTCCCCTTCTCTGTCTTCCTCTCCCAACGTCACTGAATTTTTTCCACATGACTCTGAGTCCAATGCCTCTATTTAAGTTATGCTTGGTTGGCATGGAGTTTATCTTCCCTGCCATGGCCACCTCTGTGCAGTGAGAAGCACGTAAAAATTATCCAAATCTGACATGGCTACATGGGATCTAGGCTAGCTAAGTATTTAAAGAGTATGGTAATGCATGAGTTGAAACTAACTTTATAGAATTGTTTCAGTTCTCATTGTGTCTCAAAAAGTGTTCTCAATTATATGTTCATGTTACTTGAATTTGGAAAGAAAGGACATTTTTTATTAGACTGTGGTGGATTGTTCTTTATGGGCTGCCAGCTATCCACCCAGCTTCTCTTGCACTCCCTCCCCTCCACAAGACAGTGGGAGGCAGGAAACAAGATGAAAAATCTCTTAGGTTGAGTGAAAGGCAGAGAGATCACTTACCAATTGCTATCAGGTGGAAAACAGGCCCACGGAAAATTAATTGAATATATTGCCGATTAAAACCAGAACTGGATGGTGAGTAACAAATATAAGATCTAAAACCATTTCCCTCATCCTGCCCTTCTTCCACAGGCTCAGCTTCAGTCCTTCATTCTCAGCTCCTCTTCCTTCTCCCTGCTGTCAGGAGCACAGGAGGATGCGGAATGGGGCTGTCCATAAGAGTTCCACTCTGCTGTTTCTTCCTCCTCATAGTTCTTTCTGCTTCAGTGCTAGATCTCTTCATCGTCTGCAGTCCTTCGGGAACAGATCCTGTGTGGGCCCTCTGGATGGGTTGCAGTCCCAGTCCCTCAGGATAAGCCTTCTTCAGCATTGGTCCTTCTCAGGCTGCAGTTCCTTCAGGACACAGCCACCTGCTCTGGCATGGAGCACTCAACAGGCTGCAGAGTGGATAACTGCTCCATGCCAGGTCCCTTCCATGGGCTGCAGAGGAAATTTCTGCTGTGGTGCCTGAAGCACCTTTCCCCCTTCTTCTCTCACCTCAGTGTTACAGGATTGTTTCTCACACTTCTGTTTTCCTCACTCACTCCCATGTGCAGAATTTTGCTTTCCCAGCGGGGTTGCCCTCGTGGCTGAAGGCTCAGCTGTGCCCCGTGGTCATCTGCTGGGTGTTGGCTGCAACCTCCCGTGTCCGGCATGGGGCGGCTCTGGCCTCTCCTCATGGAGTCCAGCCTGTGAACCCCCATTGCCACCTACACCTGATACTGAGAAAGCTGAGAAAAACAGGCAAGCTTTATGCTAAATCGTGTAAGAGGAAGCAAAACCCAGAGAAATAAAGGGAGAGAAATTATATCTAAATTTTATTTTAATGATGAGAAGTAAATTTCAACCATGAAAGACAAAACAGAAGTTAATACAGTGAAAGCTTTTGGCTGGAAGGTGATATGATATGTTTTAACCATTGCTGTAACCATCAAGGCCACAAGATCCTTGTAAAAAATTGCTATCTCTTGGCTAAATTTTCCTTTGACAGAAATGCTAATAATACTTTATTCTCTCTGTATCAGGTGTTGCAATTAAAAATATCAATTCCTTCAGACCTTATTTTTCTTGTAGTGTTAAAATTTTTGAGTATGACACCCATACTACTTCAATTTTATTAGTCTACTACCGTACAATTAGTTCCTTAAATTTCTTAAGATCTGTTATTCTTCACTTAAGTGTGCCTTTCCAAGGGTCTAAAGAGTCCCCAAATGGTGCTCTTCCTACTAGTGGAAATGGTGGGGCTTTCCTCCAGAATGTGTATGTATCCCTTTTATTTCCTTCAGTAGTGTAATGTGACTGAGCAGTTCTGAAAGGATTAGGTGATGTTTTCTGTATAATGTGTCCTGGAAGAGAACAAATAGGAGGGTGGAAAAAATGCCAGGAAGAAACTGAGAATGTGTTTAGAAAGGAAGAGTCACTCAGCAAACACATTCAGCAGCCAAGCTATCTCTTGTGTCAGGAAAGGGAGGGTGCTGTGAGTTGTGGAGATTGTGTTTTCAAGTTAGCATTTGTGTGAAAAAATTGCAGACTCCATGCTTTAGTTGCGAAATAATTGATTTTAACTCTCAGTGCTTAAAATAAAAACAGTTTGTGGGTTTCCCTGCTGTGTGGATTCCAAAGGATAGATCCTAAGAAATTTATGGAGAAAACATCTGAAATGCAGTATGAGATACTCAGTCCCAAGTGAACTGTACATGAGAAAGTTCATAGCTGGAGAGAGGCCAAGAAAATCTGTCCATCTTCTCTTTTAATTGAAATGAAAAATGTGCCAAGATGTCATAGTAAATTAAAAGAAGTAATAGTAAATTCAAAGTTTTAAGACAGTAATGAATTTTGGAAAAAGGTTTTGCTGAAAAAATCAGATGCTGGGTGGAATGCTGTACTCCTTTCATGTGGAGGAAAAGTCCACGACAAACTAGATACTCACTATCAACAGGACAGAGGAGGTTAAAAAGGCATTGTAGAGGTTCATATGGCTCACATAGGAAAGAATGAAATCAAAGAGAGTGACAACATTTTTTTACGGCCAGGGGAACATGGCAACTTGGGATTGATAAAAAATTGATTTGCTCTTGGTCATTCATGTATCAAGAAACCCACAAAGTGCTACCAAGGCAAGTTAGACTGGATGAGTTCACTCTTTTTTTGCTTTTTTTGGGGAGATTCTTAGAAATTTTCAAGACATTTCAGGATTAAAAATGAGATTTCTTTCCTTGTTGGTAGAACTTTTGCTATGGAAGAGCCAGGTGAATATTGCCATTTTTCCTTGGATTTATGGAGGCTTTATCAGTGAACTTACGGACTGCAACTGTGCAATTAGTGCTGAGAGCAGGCTAAGCTAAGTTTTGTAGTGAAGTGGGTGGTGATTGCTGCTGCAAATTGAACACCATTTTCTGAAAGCTATTAAAGAGGTTCTGTAAAAGTTCCTCTGATTAAAAAGATTATTTTCTAATTGAAACTTGAGCAAATTTGAGTTGGGATATGAAAATCAGGCTACATACTTTTCTCTTCAGACCACATACTCATCTCACATACTATGTTGTGCTTTGCGTACCTGAGACTGAGGCATGTTTTGCGTATCTTCTATAAAAATCCTTTTAAAAACATACCCTAGCAAGGGTCTAGGCAGGTTTACATTAGCTTTAACTGAGACATCACCTAACTGCATTACATTTTAGATGCCTGAAGGATCCCAATTTGTTTTTATAGTGCAAATGAGGAAATGGATGCATTAAGAATGAAGAGTTACACCAAATTTACTAGTTCATTTTTTGAGGAAATATGTTCTTTTATTTCTTGTTAGACAGGAATTGACTCTGGTGATGCAATTCAAATATTCCTAACCCTTTCAAAGGGCTTCGTGTTGCTGGGCAGTAATGACACTTGGCATAAAATCACTGCTTTGAACATCTGTGATCTTACCCTCGGGTTCCTGCCCTGCCCTTCTCTTGTCCTGGAAAAAAATTCTTTTTTGCCAAAAAGCTATTCAACCCAATTATCTGATCCAAGTGAAATAGTTATTTTTTTCCTCTCCTTTCACTCTGTGCACACCAAAAAATTACATTGTGGTGCAAGAGAAGAGAGAAAAGGCAGGCAGGCTAATGTAGAGAGCTACTTCATTGCATGGCCTCATAAATCCAGAAGCAATCACTTCTGGGTGAGGAACTATGACATTATTATCATTACAGGCATGGCTCAGTTTTTTAAAACTGAAAAGATTGATTAAGCTTACGTGCAGCTGTAGTTGCTTTTCTTTGGGGCTGCCATAAACTTTGTCTTCTGGGAGAGAAGGTAGGTGGTTATTTCCAGTCTGCTACTTCCATGTACTTTGTGCAGATGCAGTCCATAGGAACAATCTGAAAAGGAGAGCAGGAAAGGGAAAATGTGATGTTTAAATTCCTTTCAACAGGACTGAATATGAAACTGTAGGCTTGCACTGCAATTGTTGGAGTAGAAGAAAGCCCATTTTTACCAGTTCAATCCATTTGGGAGTTGCTGGTGATAAACAGAAAACTCTTAATTCAGATGAATGTCAGAAATATAATTAGGGACCACACTGTTCTGATCAACGGTTTTCACATGGCATTATCCCCATTCACTGCTCTTCTTACCCTCCCATAGGTATTGCCAAAACTAGTTTTTATTCCCCATAATTGCAGCCTTACAGTAGCTGGAAGGGAGCCTATGAGAAAGCTGGAGAGAGACTACTTAACGCTCTACTCTGTGTGATCATCTTGTTGCAAGAAGAGGTCTTGGGTTTAGTCTCTTTTTTGTTTTAAAAATTATTATATAATTGCCAGAAAATTCCTTCTTCTTATCTATGAATTTTGAGTTCATTGCTCCACTGTGCATCTGAGTACCACAAAAAGATCAGATAGCTCCAAGGAACTGTAGCCCTTCATTATCAGGACTGTGTAAATTTTAAAAGTCTAAAGCAATCCATGCACATGATCTCAGCCAAAATATCAGTGCTTCTTGCCACATGCTGTGGCAGGAACTATCTTGCAGTTGTGCCTCAGGAGATAATATGATGATCTTGTGAATAATTTTGATTAAACTTCACTTGATGAAATTTCTACTTGTGAAAGTAGAATGGTAGCAAAAAGAGAATGGAAACACTAAAGCCAGAGCAGCTTCAGAACCCATTTTCTGTGTAACTTCCATTCTCAATTTCATCTGAATTTGATTGTATCCAGGCTTTGTCAGAAAGAAATTGGTTTTGTGTGGTTTCTAGTCCAGTTTTGTAAAAAGTCAGAGAATTGTGAACATATCTAAACGCTTGTTTGGTTTTCCAAGCTAAGCTTCTCTGGTTTAATTTTTTTTCTTATTTTTTGACAGTATTATGATAGCATTACAGAATCTAATTTTACCTGAGATACCAGCATTGCTTATACATTATACTGACTAGTCAATTCAACATGTGCTTTGGAACAACTATTCAATGGTGACACTATTGCTCTAAACATATTGTTTTAATTTCACAGGTGCCTGCATAAATATCACCAACAGCCAGTGCCAAATGCTACCATATAACTACACCACTGTGACTTCAGTTCTTTCCATTGTCAAAAGTGTTGAAATGGAAAAGTTCCTGAAGTTCTTCAGTTATCTCAATCGTCTCAACTGCTATCAACACATCCTGCTGTTTGGCTGTAGTCTCGCTCTTCCTGAATGCATCAGTGACGGTGATGGCAGGTATTTGGGAATGAAAATCTGTCAGTGACTGAAACCAATTGTGGTAAAATACTCTCTGTCTAATCACACAAGGGAAGATCCAAACTAAGCCTATGACCTTCTCATTGCAAAATTCCTGTCTGTCAAAACTACTGACAACATTTCTGCCATGATAAGCCAACTGTAGTAGAGCTCTTTTAGAAAAATGTTGCCACTGTATAAACTAAAACTGTGATATTAGGGCAGTCAGGCTTATTTTCCTAAAGAAGCCTGTCCAGAGTTCTTCTGCCTAATTTCTGCAATCTGGCTATGCCAAAATGGAATGTTTTGTAACAACAATAATGCCTTTGATATGTATAGTATTGTCATAAATTGGGATGGCTTTTAGTTAAACTTCAAATTTGTTTAGTCATTTCATTCAGCAAAGTTAATATTTAAAATATATACTTTTGGTATTAAATTAGCAGGGTATGTTCAGGGTGACATAAACTATTCTGAAATCTTAAGGAGCATATATTTTTTTCTGCATTTACATAATTTCATGGCATTAGTATAATGTGCATGCACTTTTAAATTGAGTTTGATTTGAAAAAGGATCAGTGAGTTTAGCAGAACTGAAATCAAAATATGACACAAAGAGGGGAAAAGGAATATTTTTTTAATATATGTACACAATCTTTGATGTTTCTGGAGGGGGAAAGAGAGATGATAGGTTTCTTTCTCCTTGTTTTCATTTTTCTGTATTTCCATGGGAAATTCAGTGGAAGAGAATATGACAAAGGAATAAGTGTTCCAATTAACGTATCAAGACCAGGAAGTCAAAAGCTGTTTAGAAGGAATAGAATACTTATGAAAGAAGTTCTGTGAGAACTGGTCGAAAATTCAGTTTCCGGTGAAAGATTCAGCCTCACTCCAGGCAATATATGCCTGCCATTTCCAGTGCATCACAAGGATTTTTGGCTAATTAGGCTCACTAAAGTGACAGAAAATTAACCCAGAATAAAAGTGTACAGATGATTCTTTGGATAGGATTAGTGGAGAAGAAAGGCAGCACAGGTAACATTGGAATGAGACTGACTTTAGGCTGGCTCAGTGGTTTAATCATAATACACCTTTGTACATATCTTTGTTAGCCTACCAAAAGCTGTAATCAACCCTGTTTAACTGAGTGAATTATTAGTTATAGCACCTCTGCTCCAATTCAGTATTACAACTGTTCTGCTTTGATAACAGCCTTTCACTAACTGTTTTCTCTAAAAAGTATTGAACAAAATAAGAAAAGTATGTTCAGGTAAAAAATTGATGCATTTAAATGTTCAGCAACTGAGCAGGCTGTTTCTCTGCTGTTTCACTTATTCTGCCTTGTTTGGAGTGTGACTTTCACAAACCTTTTGAGAGTGAGTTGTGTGTATCAAAAGTACAAAGCTCTTAAAACAATCAAATAAGTAGAATGGTGAAAGGATAAATTTTGTACAATTTCTTTTCCATTTCTTTCCTGAAGACATGTTTTTGTTCTAGTTTTTAGTGATAACCAAAATATTTTGGGAGTCAAAAGTCAAGGGTTTTCTTTGTGTGGTGTGGGTTTTTTGTTGTTGTTTTGTTGGGCTTTTTGTTTGTTTGGGGTTTTTTGTTTGTTTGTTTTTTTCCCCTTTTTTTTTTTGCTCCCATTAATTCATAATGTCAAAGCTGGGACTGGATTTTGATGTCCTGTTTTATGTCCTGGAGGTCACAGTGGNTTTTTTGTGGTGGAAAATATTCTGGCACCTGCAGACTGATGGGGAAGAAAGTCCAATGTGAGACTGCAAATGGTGTTAGAATCTGGCTTCAGTTTCAGTAATTATGTGTCCAGAGTGTGTCATGGATGTCACTGAAAATGCAGTGACTGCAGTCAGAGTGGCAACCATGGGAAGAACCGTAAGAGTGGATTGACAATGTTAGTTAAGTCTAGTTTGCTAGTTAAGTCTAGTTTGCTAAACCTCAGCTGTCCTAACTGAACTTCTGGTTTCTTCTTTAAAGAAGAATACCTTTTTTTCTGCAGGCAACTAAGTGATTTTTGTGATTACTGTCTTTATTGTAGCATCCAATTATTGCAGGCAAACACATATATTTCAAAGCCAAGAATAATTTATTTAACGGAGCATCAGATCTGCAAAAAGTAGTAAGTTAACACCTTCCCTTCCCTTCTCAACCCAGCCCCTTCTCTGCCTTCCCCCCATAACTCCTGTCAGTGAGATCTAGAGAAAAGAACATGACATAGCAGGGGGAAGCTACTTTGTGTAAGCTGAGTGCAGATACCAAAAATGAAAGAGACAGGCCTGCGTTGGGTCTGTCGAACAGCGGAATCTGGTGAGCAGAAACACACTGAAGCAGAAGAGTCACTGGAAAGCCTCTGGTGATAATGAATGGGGATATGTCCGTATGCTGTAGCGCTTTTTTTTTGGGACTGTTGCTGTCTTTAACTTACAGTATGACAAAACATCCACTAATGTTGTGAACAGTTGTTACTCACATCGTCACTACTTCCTCCCATCAGTTACAGCTGTTTCATTCTAACATCAGTGTATATGTGGTCATAATTTTTCGTTTGTTGATCCCTTTTTTTTTGCGAAGCAATTGTTTCTAATGCATGTAAAGCTTAATTTAATAAATGTTGTTTACACTGTATGGAAGAGATGAAACTCCTGTGATGCCTGGATGTCTATTCTTAGGTATTGCTGAGAGTCTGTTGGCAGCTTGCAGCTATGGGAGCAATAATTATAACAGTGTGTTACAAGGAGGAACAAGAGGGAGAGTTACAAGCACTAATCTTTGGCATTCAGTGAGCTGTCATTACATAGCTTTTCTCTAATATTTAAACTTATGTCTGTTTCCTATTTATCTTTCATATATTTATAAACACTGTTTTCATAAACACTTGAAGGAGATTAAGTTTCTAGGCAGAGACCATATTCAGTGTTTGTGTAGTTAGGTACAGGGATTTCTGAATACTACCAGGATACTGTTGCTCTTCAGAAATGTTCTTCTATATCTTACTTCAGTGAAACCATGTGTGACAGTAAAAATATATTAATTTTAAAAGCTGTATTTAATTTCAGCAACTGGATATAAAATCAGTTAGCCCTGCTTTTTTAAGAAAATATGTAACAGTATCTATATACTATTTTCCAGTACAGATAAAGTTCGAAAGTACAACTAAAACCTGTGTGAAAATGGAACATGGAAGGTTGAAGTGCAGTAAGGCTTTTTTGCCTGCTCTGTGTAGTAAGGGACTGCTTATTTAAAGGTGTTATGCAACTTCCTCCTTCTTGAGCAGATGGATGAGATCTTTCAAATATGACTTCAAAAGCAGCCTTAGAAACCCCTGTCCTAACACAGTCCAGCAGCACTGCTAAGAAAACATGACTCAGTTCTGAAAAGTTATACCAGTGGAGGAAGAACACCTTAAGCTAGATGTGCTGAGCTAATGACTTCTAAAACATTCCCAGTAGTAACTTTGTCCTTTTGGGCGGTAATAGTTTGTATCCTCTGACCACCACATGCAACACTGGTACTTTATTTATTATAAGAAAGATCTGCCCTCAGAGCTCTTGGTTATGAATAATGATTTAATGTAGTGAATTCTCCCTTAGCACTGGAAGACACTAAGAGTGGGCCAAAGGCCAGTTACTACAATATAGTGGATGTTTGTTTATAGCAACTCACACGCGTTGGATTCCACAATTCAAGAAGACAATAAAAGTTAGTCTGCAATGTCTTCAGATTTCAAAAGGGGGGAAAAAGGGTGTATTTTAAAGCCAAAATTAATGTTAAATCTAAAGATTCAAAATCATTTCAGAAGTTCATAGTGGGTCAGCCTATAACTGTGTAATGCAAACAGATTCATTGACTGATGCTTTCTAATATTTCTTGCACTCTGTGAAATACTCAAATTTCATCAAGAGACTTGGAAAAATAGGCAAGCTATATAAAATCCTGAAGGCCCATGTACACGGCTTATTTTGATGTTTTATGCTGGGAATAAATCTGAAGCTTATGGATTCTCATAATCCTGTGCTGTCTTGCTGCCTTTAAAACAGAAATAATAGCTTGAGTACTTACATTAATCCTCTTTTAAAAAGTATATTCTAGAAGGCTGAGGAAATTACTTCCACTGAGAGATCCTCAGAGTCTCATGTATTTGGAGATCAAACTTAATTTAGGCTCTACCTAGAAAATAGTATTAAGGCAATGCAAATTAGAAAGTGTAATACGCTCCCAACCTGAAATTCCAATGCACTTTGCATTTCTGTATCTTTTTACTCATTATCCTTTTTTTCCTGTCAGGTATGTGAAAATAGAGTTGTGAAGTGGCTTGTCTTCAGTTAGGGCTCAAAAAGTCCATCCTAGATCATGGATTTTTATGCTGGATGCTGTACAAACATGCACTGAGGGGCAGCCTCCTGCTTCTGAAAGTTTATAGCCCACATGAAGAAAACAAGTAAAGGATAGGAAAAAAAAGCAATGCTGTCACATTAATGGCTGGGGAAGCTGATACTGAGCAAGAAATTTGCAGTAGAGCAGAGAACTAATCTGTAACACTTATATCCTGTATCTTTAGGCACAACGTTATTTTCTGTCTTGATTAAAGTTTGAAAATTAATTTCACTTATTTATTCACTTGTGATCTAATGCACAATGAATGTATAGCAAAACTCTCTGCCATAATTCAACCTTTTTTTTCCCTCGGATTAATTCTGAAGGGCAAAATAGTACAATGGAGGGAAAATATTTCTTTGATTTTCAAACTCTTTCCTACAAAGGAGTTTGTCATGTAAATGTCTATATGTAACAAATATTTTATTGTGCTGTAGCATCTATGCTACGCACAGCAGTACCCAGGTAAAGGCTTGTAGAAAGCGAAAGAGGTCAGAATAGGTCAATATGGTATGTTTGGAATGGGAGAAATTAACTAATGAAAATTAGGTTATTACTTAATAGGTTCTAAGAAGCTGTGAATAGTTTGTGTGCTGTGAATAGTCAAATATTTTTGAAGAGCTGCTCTTATGACTCATAGTGGCAAATTCTATTCCATGGGTTTTTTTCTGGTTGATTGTCTTCATCTTTTTTCTGTAATTAATAAAAAGGAGAAAACCAAATAGTATAATTTTCATTGTGGACAAAACCAAATAGTGTAATTTTCATTGTGGACATGAAGTAGGATGAAATATTAGGTCAAAAAAACCAAATCCAGAAATATGTGTGGTGTCTTTTATTAAAAGCTGTCAACAGCTTAAAACAATTTCATTTATGTCCTGTTAGAAAATGGAAGAGAATCGATCTTCATAGAGTAAGAGATATCTGTCTGTCATGTTTGGTATAATCCATGAATGAGACCAGTGATGTGGTTATTTCCTTTTTCCTGCTTTTGTGAACTTCACTCGAAACTTATCCATGTTCTTTGTTTCTCCTGCTGACACTGAAATTAATTATATTTTATCACAGTTATAACTGTTAAACTTATTAAAATAGTAAAATGTTATTTAAAATCTACTTTTTAGAGTTAATTGAGGCTTTTGAAGTATTTAGGAGAAGTTGGCTGATCACACAGATCTTGTTTACATAGCTAATGAGAATTTTTGTTTTCAGGCTTTGAACAGGAAGCTATCAGCATACATTTGAGTCAATACCTAATATGCAAAGTCCATAATGGGTTTAATTGTGTATGAATGATTTATGGATATGTATGAGGCGATCCTCCACTGGCACGCTTCAATTGTGTTTTAATCTACTTAATTTTGACAACAAAAGCAGGTAAATATCCCAAGACAAAATAGCAGCTGCTAGGACCTCTGAGTGAACAGCCTTATAGGTAGTCTGTGACCCAGATTTTACACTATCTTTTTATAATGCACCTGTGTGCAGATGTGAAATTCTGGTTGCACAGGGAACATTGCCATTCCGCAGCATTTAAGACATGTTTAAATTTTACACATTTGTGAAGTTAGATTCAGAGTCAAAAATTTGAAGCAAAGGTATTGAGAAACCCTCCTGGAAGGACATTTAGAATCCTCTCTCATAAACTTCTCAGAGATGTTTTCATTGAAATTGGTGGTATTTACTTTTAAAAATTAAGCTACCGAACTGGAGACAATCACTTACCAGGTCTCCAAGGAATAACGTGGGACAATTTTTTCCTGCCACCTACTGTGTTGTCTCTTTATGTTCTTCTCATGATTCCATCCATTGTAGTTCTTGCCGTGACCCAGGCACATGGAGTGGAGGCTTCTTTCAAATGCTTATAAAGTGGCTACCAGTTGTTTCCTGAGTTTGCAGTCCTGCCTTTCACATCCTGCTTTATCCTCTTAATACACTTCCTTTTTGGTGGTGCCTCTTTAGCCTAAGGAATTTAACATGACTCACAAAGGCTTTTCCAGATGTAGTTCTGGCAATGGCTGTTTGTCAAGGAGATATAGAAAATTAGAAACTTAATTCAAAATAAAGCAGAGGTGATGTTCAGTGGGTGAAGTGATTTATACATAGAATGTTTGAAATCAAGTCTTTTGTTTTAAATGTTGCCATGGCTTGGCTTGCAGCCCTTCAGAATCCAGCAGACTGTGTACAAAAACCCACACTGTTGTAAAATCTGTCTTTGGATATAACTGAGTCATAATCCAGTCTTCAGTTTTTAAAGTTTGGGTATGGTTCACTTAAGTGCAATTGTGACTTGAACCACACCACCTTGGCAGTCCAGCTAATGAAAAACATATATGGTCAAATCCTGTCAGAAAGGAACACAAAAATTATAGAGAGAATGAGATAAAGTTGCAAATGCTTGCCCCCACAAATAGTATTCTCTGCCTGTCAGGGGGGTTTTTTGTGTCTTATCATTGTTGATTTAAAGCATTCTCCTAAGGGAATTGATATATTATTGTTTAGCAGAGAAACTGAGGAATACACAAAGTCTGTGTTACTTGAAAAAGCCCAAAACAGCAAAACAATTAAATAATTTTTTTCTTTCATTTTGTCTTTTCTGCCAGTTAATAACCTTCCAATAACTGTAATTTAACCAATAGTTATAATAATAATGATTTTATGGTGTAATTTTTTGATAAGTAAAATGTTGATTATAGAGTTGCTAGTGGCAGATAGTCAACATGGTGTGAGAAACATTTTGTAAGTCTTTCCTACAAAATGTAAATACTCTGTGTCAGCTCCAGTCTTCCATGGAATTGATAGCACACTAATTCGAGGTGAAGTAGAACTAATTTACAGCAACAAGAAAGTGAAATGGTTGAGAGGTGTAATATGTTGGGTAGGAATTCAAACTAGCAAAACCGTCTATTTAAGGTATCTGTAAAATAGCACTAGACAGTGCCTGTGTACTTTTGAAAGTGTTTATGTGCAGAAACAGATGTCATATGCAAAGTCATGATTAAAAACACATTTCAACCGGTATACTGAACAGACTTTCTAAAGTCTTTCTATATGAATTTCTAAATATAAGGAGACTGAATAAAATCAGGGTGACTTGAAATGTAAAATTGAGTAAGTAATAAATAGATACATGGATCAAAGAAAATCTACAATATGCAGATTCAGAAAG
The DNA here is from genome assembly GCA_013396875.1 of Vireo altiloquus. NCBI lineage: Eukaryota > Metazoa > Chordata > Aves > Passeriformes > Vireonidae > Vireo > Vireo altiloquus. The sequence goes on along the minus strand of VZRF01008106.1, from coordinate 1,059,638 downwards.
TGATGAAATATTTGTCCAGAGAAAGGAACAAGAAGAAAACAAACTCTCCTGCCCCAATTCCTGCTCTAAGGAAAGATAATTTTTTAAAAACCAAAATTTTATTTCTACTGTCCTATAACATGTTCTTTATGAGACATGAGTGAGACTTTTAGTTAAGAAACAGCTGGTTTACATCTGACTTCAAATAAGGGAATGCTCACATTTCTCTGAAGTATTGGAGTGGACTATCTTGCCAAGAAATAAATGAAGAAACTTGAAGAAACAGCAGTCACAAAATATCATTTCTAGAGATAATACCTTTCTTCTCAGTGCAGCCTGTATTGTTCGTAAATAATTTCATAGTTAATGAGTTATATTATTTGTCTTGTCTAACTGTTATTCATAGGGAAGAAAACAATGTGCTAATGAGAAGATTATAGTTTAGAGTATGGTCCCTTAGAACTCTGACCATGAATCAACATGTCATACTCATCATCTTAGGAGCCACTACTATTTGCTCCCAAGCCTAGGCAGCATAAAGGTGACAAATACAAAGTTTGCTTTTGCAAGGAATGCTAGGGAGAACATCGCTAATGATGTGGCATGGGCCAAAATGCCTATATTTAAAGTTGACAAACATGTCTTAGAGGACCCTTTCTCCAGATATGTATAATTTTTGAGGGGGAAAAAAAAGAATAAAAGTACAATTTAACCTTTTTTTTTTTTTTTTTTTTGATTTCTAAATAATTCCCTGGGCAAAAAAAAAGAAAGAAAAAATGGGATGCTTATGAGAAAGCACACTGTAATCATCAGGGGCACTCAAGTATTTGAGCATTGAAACAAAATTTATTTGGGAAGTTGCTCTAATAAGTAGTAAGCTCTTCCTCATGGGTGTTAGAAGACGGAAATAAGGGAATTAGAAGATAAAACGTCTTTACCTTAGAGGAACTTCTGTTTATAAAGTCTATGTATCTGTGGCTATGCTTACAGAACTTAATCCCCAATTTCTAGCTTACTCATCAGAAAAATCATGGAGTCTCTGAAAGCATCTCTGTAACTGTTGTGGCTCAGCTGCTGTGGGTGGACCTAAAGGGTCCCAACAGCTAGGGGCAGCACTGGATCTAGGTACAGGCCCTTACAGGAACAGGGCCTGAAGTTAACTCTGTGATGCCAACTCTTTTACACAGGTGCAGTGTCAGGAAGGACAAACCAGGGGCAAGATATGGGGGGAAAGGACAGAGAAGTAGGATGCTGGAAGGAATGTGTTTTCTGCATTCAGAGAGCTGTCCCTTCCCTGCCCACAAACTGTTTAAAATTACTGGTATGTATAATTTGTAAATAAACCACTGTACAGAAAGAAGGAATTGCCTAAGAAATTAATTTTAAAAATTAAAAGTTAGAAAAGTAATATAGAAATATAGGCAATGGCATCCTGCATTGGCCATAATTATGTGTTTGGTCCAACGCATGTGAAGTCAGCATTTGCCACAGCAGGCAGCATCAAAACTTCGTGGAGTGTGTCACCCTCTCCATTGATCTAATTTCAAAGTGTATGTTGGGGGGAATTATGGATGCACCAGAGTTAAAAGGTTATCAGCTAGAGAAACGTTTTTGAGAACAGTCTGGGCACGGGAATGTCTGCTTGAAACTGTATTTCACACTGCTGCTCAGAGAAGCTAAGGGAAGGAGGCAGAAAGGAAAATCAGGAGAGCTGGTTGTTTTATTAATGCATATGTTATTGATTGATTGCCCTCAGCCCTGTTGTTGCAGTGATTTGCTGTGTGTAGTATCTATTATAAGCTGTGGTTTATAGTTCCTGAGTTAGTATGTTAACTAGAGATCATAAGTCATTTTCCTGCACATGCAATATAATACTACTTGTCATTTTTTGTAGCTGAAATAATTGTTTACAACTACTCTTAAAATTAACATGGCTTTTTGTCAATGTTTGTTTGCTAATTTAATCCATCTTCTAGAAAAACATGCTTTTTCACAAAATAAAATTTATTTAATTCAATAAATTGCAATAATTGTGGGATAGGAACTTTTGGAAAAACCTTGAATGTTCGTAAATGTTTTGGGAGTACCTGGGCTCACTACCAGAAACATACAGATGAGCTAATATTTTATCTTAGTTTGGTAGATAGAACTCTTTTATTAGATATGAGTACAACCTCTTGTGCAGCAATTAGTAGACAAAATGGTTTTGGATTGAAGCGATGTTAAAGGATTTTCCAGGAATTCATATGCTTTTCTGCTCATGTTTAATTTCTTTTAGTGCCCATCTTTTTAACAAATAACTTATAAACCATCTGCACTCAAAACCTAATGAGAATTCATTTAGTGAGGCATACTTACCTCTCACAAGGTTGTCTCTTCTGTCAGAAGTTATTGTTGCCCTATTGGAGACCCCAGTAGTAAGCACCAGGCTCACAGGCTGAGCAGTCCAGTCAAACTAGAATTACAAGATTATGCGGGTGGAGAGGAAAGAAACTTCTGGAGTTCTTCTGGCTCAGATCAGGACCAGCATTAAACATGAATGAAGCTCCTCAGGGTCATTCTCAATTGAGTTTTGAGTATCTCTAAGGATGGAGGTTTCATAACCCTTCTGGAGAACATGTTCCAGACTACTGTTTCATGATAGATAATGCTATATAAAATACTAGTGGTGCTGAAAGAATCAGTATTATCCCATTCTTGTTATTCCCCATCTCACCCATGTCTTTTCCATGTCCCGTCAAGAGTATTCTTTCAGCTCCATGACAGATTGGATTTGGAAACTGATCTGAATTAAAATAGAAGTGACTGTTGTCATCCATTGTGTTACAGCATGAAGTGCTGTGCTGGCACAAAAAAGTAGGGAAGAGAGGTGGGGAGAGGTTCTGGAGCAAGCTGATGGAGGGTAGGAGAGCTTCTTTAAATTGATGACATCTGCTCCTGCCAGATTTAAGTATTGTGAAACAATTTTAATGTGAGCTTAAAGTAGCATGATAATAGATTATGATGATTTTCTGCTTGACAGAGAGTATCCTTGAATGTCAATGAGTGAGAGGTGTGTCTGTGATTCTTTAGGATTTCTGACAAGATGCAGCTCGGAAAGTTTTAACTTGGGCTGATTCTTGAGGTCTTCCTTTTGGCAATGCTCTGAAGTGCTCAAGGAAACATGAGTTCTGGAAAACTGCATGAAATTAAGGGTACCTCTCACAGTCGTCTGTGGAAACAGGAGGTAGTTCTTTAGGTACAGTATTGTTTGGGTGTCTTTATTATCCTGATGATACAAATAGTTAGAGCGACTGTGCAGTGTATGATTTACTTCCAGTTAGTCCAGAATTCCTGTAGCAATGCTGATTTAAATACTGGTGTGTTGATACAGAGGACTTCTGTTTCACTGTGATAGCTTCTCTTTCCCAAGTGTGAATTTTGTTTGCTAAAATCAAAAGATCTTATAACCTGGATTTTCAGGCATTTTAAGAGTTAGTTTTGTTCTGTTTTTTTAAAGAAATTTCTATAGAGTAAACTAAATAAACAGTGTGTTCGTCATTTGCATAATGAATACTTGGCAAGAATTTTCAGAAATTTGACTTCATTTAGGAGTCATTTTGGCAGATAGTACAAGACTGCAACAATAGCATATAATTGTAGCAATATACTTAATAATACTTCTTTAAACTGATTAATGACTGAACTAAAGCTCTAACTAATTAATTTAGTGCCTCTCTCCTATTTTCACTGTTGTCTGAATCAAGTGATGGGATCAGTAAGAGAAATTTGGAGAGGCTGATTGCTTTAGTCAGGACAGATCATACCAACTGATTATGGTCGTTGTACAAAACATGCTGAATAATTTTGATAGATTTTTTTTGTGGCAATAATTTCAATGCTATTTTGAAAAATTTATGCTTCTGCTCTACAGTCTATACTTTAGGAATTTCTGATTGTTATGGTATTATAAGCTCAACTTGTGGTGTATTATGCTGTCATTGAAAGTGACTGAGGAGTCAGAGTGGATTTCTGAATTTTTTTCTTGCTGATTCATAGAATCATACAATATCCTGGGTTGGAGTGTACCCACAAGGATCATGAAAATCCAGTGCCTGGTCCTGCACAGGACCATCCCCAAGAGTCACACCATGTGCCTGAGGGCATTGTCCAAACACTTCTTGAACTCTGTCAGGCTGGTGCTGTGACCACATCCCTGGAGAGCCTGTTCCAGTGCCCAAGGCTCTGGGGCAAGAGCCTTTTCCCGATACCCAACCTAAACCTCCCCTGACTCAGCTCCATGCTGTTTCCTCGAGTCCTGTCCCTGATCACAAGCTTGAAGAGATCAGTGTCTTCCCCTCCGCTTCCCCTCACAAGGAAGTTGCAGATTGTCATGAGCCTCCCCTCAGTCTTCTCCACGCTGAACAAACCAAGTGTCTTCAGTCCCTCCTTGTATGGGCTCCCCTCTAGACCCTTCACCATCTCTATTGCCTTCCTTTGGATGCTCTCTAATAGTTTAATGTCTTTCTTACATTTTGGCACCCAAACCTGCCCCCAGGACTCGAGGTGAGGCTGTCCCAGAGCAGAGCAGGACAATCCCTTCCCTTGCCTGGCTGGTGATGCTGTGCCTGATGCACCCCAGGACAGGGGTGGCCCTCCTGGCTGCCACAGCACACTACTGACTCAGATGTGACTCTTTATTTTGGTCAAAATAATTTATCTGGGTTTTGTCTACAAAATAAATTATTGCACTGACTAAAAATTCTAACTTGTAGAGTCTGTATGTGTCCATCCTTACAGATATCAACAAAATCTGGCCACATTGTCTGAAGAGCATTTCTAGGCCTGAAAGAGATGTTAAACAACAGCAGTTAACATAGAAGATGTGAAATTAAAGAGCACCTGCTGCTTCCTTTACTCATATTTGGATGGATAAGAAGAGTCTTTTTAATCTAATGGTATACTTGGATTGGTTCCCATTTCCACTTTCACTGGAATCAGGAATTTATATTTCCTCCCTCTGTCCAAACAGCCTTCAGAGATATGTGTGAGCTCTTGGTTAACTATAGTACTCTTGGATATCAGATGTGTTCTAAGACTTTTGTGAGTATAACTCTAGCTGTCTCTTTCCTGTTGCCATATAATATAGCAACTATTAAGGAGTAGTTAATTTGACATGTAATTCTTAGATTAAAAATTTTGTGTAGACCTACAGAAGAGATTCTAGTCCAGCTTTTTCTTTTAATTTGGTCTTGACACTTTTCTGTTCTCATAGCCTTTAAACAGATTGTTCTTCCATGCTGCAGGCAATCCATTTAGTATCTCCATAGTTTTCATTCTCATTGTATAACCCAGGCTTTTTCAGTCTCTTGGAAAGGGCATTCCTCTTGTGGCTCATCTGTAATCGCCAGCTTCATGATAGAAAATGGGGTATTCATGAGTGTGTGAGTGTATCTGTAAATCCTTATACTGAGTCCCTGTAGGACAGATGAGTGGGCACCTACCCGCAGTTCAGCCAATTAATGCAAAGCCTTAATCTTGTCTAAACAGCTGCAGCCATTTTTCAGGCTCCCACCCCAGGGAAACTGAGCTGCTATGCCTTTTGCCTTGTTCACTTCTGAGTCCTTTTTTCTCCTTTAAGATGTTAGATGTTTCTCAGACTGTGGGTCCTATCCTTTTACAGGTTAATTTTGCATCTTTGTACTTATACGCAGGAACTTGCTTCGAGAAAACACTGCATGTGTTTGAGCTAAAAGGTGAGTGGGAGGTAATGCAGCTAGCTCTGCTTCGAGTGTTACAAAGCATTACAAGGAATTGAGGTGCTGTCCTTAAGTGTTGCTATATGGATTCAGTACAATTTTGTCAAGTGAAATAACCACAAAAATCTAAAATAATCTTGCTCTCTTTTCAGATTTTATTATGAAAGAAGCAAACTTCAGATTTAAACCCCTATCTAGAGAAAAAATAGAAAATTCAAAATTTCAAATGAACTTGCAAGTTAGAAATGAAAACCAAACAATAAAATATAGAAATACATAATTTTCTTGACTGTGTGGAAGTGAAATATTGGCAGCCAATTTCTTTATAATCCATGGATCAAGAAGTAATATTGAAGGTTTTATGAGTTTGTCTCATAAAACTCTCTCAGTGTCTGTGCTGCTCTCCATGTTGGAGTACTGTGAGAGGGTACTGAGAAAGATTTCACAAGAACAATCGCTCTGGAAAACTGTAATCCTGGGTGTGTGTTTGCTTCTTTTTCTGACATTTATAGTCTGTGGAAGTCTTTATTGTTAGAAGATAATGAGAAGGATTAAAGGCGATTAGAACTCACAATGGCTGGTGTGGGAGCTCATCACTTCAACTTTGTTGATTTCAGAGCTGTAGAAATAAAGAGTAACCTCAGTTTTCTTCCTCCCATAATTTCATTTTGTTTCAGTTTGTTCTTGTAGTCATCCTCCCTGCCCCAGCAATCTTTCACAATTATATTACCAATTCCTTTGGTAGAGATCCAGGCTGGAGATCTATCACCATCCTTAGCTTGGCTCAGTACCTGAATGCAGCTTATTGTGTGGCCACAGAAAAAGTTATCCTGGAACAACTGGAGGGATGAAACAGGGGAAAGAGCATTAATGAGAATCAACAACAGCTGAAAATGTTCATCAGGCTGCCTTCAGTGAGATTGTCTATTGAACCACAAATGTGACCTTTAGCTGATGCAGCCAACAGTTGTGTGTTCTCAGAGTGGTCTTCGTGATTTTCAGCTCTGGCATACCAACTTGGTTGTAAGCCTTCTGCAAATCATTTACCCTCTATTGTTTTAACCTGTAAAATTGCAATAGTGAATTTCTTAACAGGGCATGGCTACAGCAGTGCTTTTACCAGTGGAGATACTATTGTGAAGACGCAGAAAAATTGCAGAGATAATAATGAGCACTAGATTATTATTGTATTTATCAGGTTGCAACATGGGTCACATTACTCTTCAGCTGAATAAATTATTTGTCCTCTTATTATACAGCCTAAAAACAGCTCTTAAAATTAACAAAACCGAAAGATCCTGGCGTTTGGGAACCAATCTGCGTAAGTGCTGCTGCTTCCAGAAAAGACATGCCCTGAGTGTCTGCTGAGGTTGAGAGTCAGACCCTTTAGCTACCTGGAATCTTGAATTAACATTGAAAATGTGGCAAATTCTGCAGCAAGAGGAAAACCGTTGTCATGAGGATCTTCCCTCCCTTACTGCTTCCTGTAATATATTTCCTTGATAACTTCTAGTACTCAAAACAACCACTTAAGAAACAGAGTCTGCCGAGGAGCCCTGTGCATGGTAATGTGATTGCAAAGAAGAGAAGTCGGTATGAGAGAAGGAGTAAACTCCGAAAAAAATTAGTCTAAAAATGTAAAATATCTCTGAGTTATAAGGAGCAGGTCCCTGTAGGATTACAAGCAGGCAATTTGAGTTCCAATTTAAGTGAAGGCTAGGTGATTATCACGAAGAGGAAGTCAGATGATCTGCTTTCAGGCAGTGTGTAAGCTCTTTGGAAACTTAAAATCAGTTAACAGAATATATGCTGTATAGAATATACCTGCTTCAATGAGTATTTAACATAAAACTTGATAAATAGCTTCTTCAAAGATGGCTTATTCCAATTAAAAACCCTTATATATTCTCTCTACCCTTAAAATACCATATGATTTTAATAAACCATAAAGAAGATTTTTATTCCTTTTGGTGTCTTACAATTCTTAATGTTAGTATTTCTGTGCAGCTGAATTTACTGAAGTGTGGATTTTAAGTGTGGGGAAACCAACCACAGGGATAAAAATATATAATTTTCTTTCTTTTATCAAAGTTCATTTTCAGGAGTTTTTCTATTAATATCCTGAAGAGCAGAATCACACCCTAATATGTTATAACCTGCTTCTATGCCTGCCACTGATGCCAAATCAATTATGCAAGATTGCCAAAGACCTGCCAGTTTATTATTAAAATGATTGGTCTCTGAGTAGCTGTAAATAAGACTAATCAAGATAAAGACTTCTAATAATATTTTCATCCTCCAGCAGATTAAGCAATATGTCCATACTAAACTTGATCATTATCCAGAAACATTTAATTTATGGAGCACACATGACTCAGCATTGAAACTGGGCCAAATATTGCAGCAATTGCTGGATAATCCCATGTTTTCTGGTTTGTTAAAGCTTCTCTAGACAGTGCAAATTCTTCTTGGCTTATTAGATCACCGTGCAGTTGTCCTTTAGAAGACTGGTAATTTCCAAATGATTACTGTTCTGTGCATGTCTGTGGTAGGCTGACCCTGGCTGGTCACCAGGTGCCCTCCAAAGCTGCTCTGTTACTTCCCTCCTCAGCTGCACAGGGGAGAGAAAGTAGAACAAAAGCCTCGCAGGCTGAGATACAGACAAGGAGGGATCACCGACTACTGTCACAGGCAAAACAGACTCAACTTGGGGAAAGTAATTTAATTCACTCCCAATCAAATCAGAGCAGGGTAATGATAAAAGAAACCCCAAATCTTTAAGCATGTTCCTCATGCCCCTCTCTTCTTCCTGTGTTTAACTTTGGTCATGAATTCTCTACCTCCTACCCCCTCGGAGGTGCAGGGGGATGGGGAGTGTGGGCTGTGGTCAGTTCATCACACGTCGTCATTGTTACTCCTTCCTTCTCAGGAAGGACTCCTCACACTCTTCCTCTGCTCCAGCATGGGGTCCCTCCTATGAGACACAGTCCTCCATGAACTTCTCCAGAGTGAGTCCTTCCCACGGCCTGCAGGCCTTCATGAGCTGCTCCAGTGTGTGTCCCTCCCACAGTGTGCAGTCCTTCCAGAACTGGCTGCTCCAGTGTGGGTTCACCACAGGGTCACAAGTTCTGCCAGCAAACCTGCTCCAGTGTGGGCTTCCCACAGGGTCACAGCTTCCTTTGGGCATCCTCCTGTTCCAGTGTGGGGTCCTCCAGGGGCTGCAGGTGAATATCTTCACCACCATGGACCTCCATGGGCTGCAGGGGCACAGCTGTCTCATCAGGGGCTGCACCATGGGCTGCAGGGGAATCTGCTCCAGTGCCTGGAGCACTTCCTGCCCCTCCTGCTGCACTGACCTTGGTATCTACAGAGCTGCTTCTCTCCCATATTCTCACTCCTTTCTCCTAGCTGTCGTTGCCTTTGCACAGGATTTTTTCCCTGCCTCCTTAAATATGGCAGAGGTACAATTGACATCACTGATGGGCTCAGCCTTGGCCAGTGGTGGGTCTGTCGTGGATCTGACTGGAATTGACTCTGTCAGACAAAGTAGAAGCTTCTGGCAGCTTCTCACAGGAGCCACTCCCTTCTGTATCCCTTCTGCTACGAGAACCTTGCCACGCAAATCCCATAGAGTATCCGAACATTTGCAGTGTAATATTCAAGTTCTAGACTGCTTAATTTAAATAAATGAGGTGAGCTTCTTGTATTTGTGGGTTTTTCTCATATAGGTGTAAAGAATTCAATGTGCAGATATATCTTCTGAAGAAAATTACTCCTAGCATTTTTAGAAGCTTTTTAACTATTATGCATAAGTATAACACTGCATAGTTGTATTTTCATATTTTTCTATTATTTTTAAAGTTTCGATTGAAATGAATGTTCAGCATGTTGAAAGACCTTTGGAAACAAGGAACCATATAGATGGAACTTTACTATAATTAAATTTTAAGAAATTGACATACACATACTTCTGTTGCCTGATTGCTAAATGTCAAGCTACAGCTGAAGTGCTTTGAAAGTTAATGATTTAGGTATGGGTGAGAAAAAACAGAAATCATATCAAATACTCCAGACTTGTGTGAAACTTCATCTGAAAGTCCTCAAGAACTCTTTATGTTTTATTTATTTGTTTGGGTTTTTTTTTAAACAGCATTCCTATTTGAATTATGTGTGAAGAATTGTGTGAAATCATGTGTAGAAATCATCTGTGCAGATTGGTTAACTGTGCTAAACTCAAGTATATCTCTGTCACTTTTTAAATTCAAGTAATGTCCCTACTAACACTTTTTTTGAGAACAAAAACTTACAAATTTAGCAGAATGTATTGTCTTCAAATTACTGCTTGTGATCATCAGCTATGCTCCATTGCACCAGTGAATGAGGTAAAATCACTGCTTGCAATACTTTTCACTGTAATTCAGTTTCGTAGCATGCTTTGTGTTTTTGTAAAAAATGAACAGAAAGTTAAATTAAGCGTATCAGTTTGAATAAAATAAAGGGTTATCACTCACCAACAGATCAAATCAATACTCCATTTGGCTTTGTGACGTCTTATTTCTCACAGATATTTTGAAACTCAAGTGCCTTCTTTAGTAAGTAACAGCATTTCTTCTGGCATTTTGTGTATTAGGGAGCCTCTGTCGAACCAGAAGTGTTATTAGGCTATTAGCTAAGAATGAAAAGCTAAAAAATGTCTGGAGACAGTCGCTTGCCTTGTCAAATCCCCTGGCTGCTCAAGAGTTTTTGTGCCCTTTCTTTCTCTCCATATCAAATGGGTTCTGTAAAAAATAGAATGCTATTTTAGAACATCTTTGTCTGAAGAGACTTTACAAGTCAGCTGAACTTAGTTTGCCAGTACGATGTGCAGAACTAATATGTGGCAATGCTTCTGCCATCATGTGGAACCATTCTTGGTTTTGTACACAGCCAGAGAGGTGATTTTTGGTGCAAAAATTTTCTGTCTTTCAAGAGATCACAGTAAAAAAATCTGGTGGTGAAAAGTGCTATTTTAGCCTATATATGCTTCTTTCCAGGCTGCAACTAAGCTGCCATCCAGGAAGCTGCAAGAGACAATTTTAGAGATAAATTCCTTGACTTGTTTCTGAGATAAGTTCAATACTGCAGCATGTGAAGTGCATTGTGTAAAAGTCCTTAACATTACCTGGAAAATGTATCTTTAAAGATACTTTTTTTGAAAAAGTGGTTCCAACCAGAGTGTGTAATGAACTCAGCAACAACACTGGCAGCACACTTGTCTTTTTAGATACTAAGAAGAGAAAGGCAACCATACCAACTTCAGAATACTTATGCAGATGAGTATTTTGCTTTACACCAATCTCTTTGTTACCATTGTAGCCAGGCACCTCTGTCTGCTTTTTTTCCTTTCTTGTGGTCGCTGCCATGTCACACAGTTGCTAATTGTACTGTGTCATTCTCTGTTACTGTAAAATGAAACACTAAGTCAATTTTTGGGTACTGTAGACTTCTTCAGTTCAGCACACTTACTTGTGATTGAAAATGGAATTCTAGCCATATTTTTGAGATGGACAGGTACAACCTAGAGTCAGACATAAAGAGGAAGATATATGTAGTGTACTAGGAAAGAGATCTTTCTGTGGCATTATGAGTGGTTGTGAATAAAGAAAAATTGCATTTGCTAAAGCCTAAGAAGTTAGAAGAAGTTCTGACTAAGTTAAGAAGTTCTAAGTACAACTTCTAAGAAGTTCTGCGGTAATTTAGACAAACTGCAAAAAGTTGTGTTGAAAATTTAAGCACTGTGAGGGTATGGGTGTAGGTGTGTAGGATGCAAATTTTGTCAAAAGCTCTTATTACTTTTTACTCTTTCTAAAAACGTTTTCACAACGTACTTAAGTAATAATGATTTTTAATTTTGTTCTCTCTCTCTTTTGTTCAGTCTAGTACTCTTGCCCTGCAGGACATTTTGTGAGGCAGCAAAAGAAGGCTGTGAACCAGTCCTGGGTATGGTAAATGCTTCTTGGCCAGACTTCTTGAAGTGCTCTCAATTCCAAAACAAAACTGAGAATGACACCACTACAAGGGTATGCTTCTCACCACACCAAGAAAATGGAAAGCAGTGTATGTTACCTTTCTTAACTGTTACACTGTGTTTATAAGTTTTCATTTAATAATGTATTTTCTTCCTGTGTAGGAAAAGCTCTGGGTTGAAACTATTATTTCTTGTTCTGTTATGTTCCATCTTATTATGGTGATAAAGTCTGGTTGTCAGTTAATTATAGTTTACAGTGCTTTAGTTGTTTATGCTGATTTTTTTTAGACTTGTGTTGATTTGAGGTCTTTTTATTTTACATCAAAAATTCTGAGCTGTTTCAAGGAAAGAAGGTTGGAGGAAAGTAATATGACCTGTTGAATTTTTGTTTGCTAGCTCTAGTAAATATAGGTTTGTTATTTGGAGTAGGAACCTGATACACAGGCCAAATTTCAAGTCTTTCTCCTTTTTCCTTGCTGTAAAAATGAGCCCAAAACTGATTAAGGCGCAAACTTCTCAAAAAACATGGTCTTTGTACACCGACACATAAAGTCATAGAATCATTTAGCTTGGAAAAGATACTGAAGGTCATCCAGTCAAACTGTTAACTCAGCACTGCCAAATCCATCACTAAATCATGTCTGTAAGCATTGTGTCTATGCTCAGCATAAATACCTTCAGGGATGTCGACTACACCACTTACCTGGGAAGCCTGTTCTGATGACTGGCCAGCCTTCCCATGAAGAAATCTTACCTAATATCCAATCTCCCCTGGTGCTCCTTGAGGCTGTTTCCTCCTATCATATTGCTTATATATGCTTATTACTTAGGAGAAGAGACTGACTTCCACCTTTATACCATATCCTTTCAGGCTGTTGTAGTAAGTGATCAGGCCTCCCCTGAACCTTTTTTTCTCCAGGCTAAGTACCCCCAGCTCCCTCAGACACTCCTCATAAGGCTTGTGCTCCATAGACCCTTATCCAGCTCTGTTGTCCTTCTCTGGACACTCTCACTGTCTTTCTTGTACTGAGGGGTCCAAACTAAACACAGGATTTGAGCTATGGCCTCACCAGTGCTGAGTACAGGGGGATGATCACTGCCTGGTCCTGCTGGCCGTGCCATTGCTGGCCAGGATACCATTGGCCTTTTTGGCCACCTGGGCGCACACTGGCTCATGGGTCAGCTGGCAGTCAACCAGCATTCCCAGGTCTTTTTCCATGAGACAGCATTCCAGCCAGTCTCTAAAAACAAGGCGTTTCCATGTCCTCAGAGGTGCTGCTGTGTTCTCTAGATCCAAATCTAGAGATGAGATCACACCTGAGAGCAGTAAGCCTGACTTTTTTCCCACTGACCCCATTGTTGGAGTTCCATTGCTGGCGTCTGAGACTTAGTTGTTGATATGCATTCTCCTGTGAGATGAAGAGACTGAGGCTTCTACAGTCTATCTGTGGGTTCAAACTTTGTTAATGACTTCTGTGTGACAATAAACAGGAAGAAATGATATGATAAAAACAGTTTTTCAATTTTTAAATTTAGAAACTCCAAGAATTTGTTCTTTGAAACTAGCTTAAAAGATCAGGGAGGCTATACATTGTTTCTTTGAATGTTAGTGAATGGCAATTGAAATAGTTTCCGTATCCTGGGCTACCTCCTTGCAGTCCCTGAGTGTGCATGGTGATATAGCCTAAAATTATTAGACCAAGTCTTTTACCAGTTGGATTCTCTCCACCTCTAAAAGCATATTTTTGAGGAGTCATGAAGTAAAGGAGGCTGTTGTCCATATCTACCTTCATCTGTGGGAACTTTTGTAATGACTGAGGTAGGGAAAGATCCAAAAGATTGTGTCTTGTTAAAGCTGAATGATTTCCAGGAAATTTGAATGCTGTCCACAAGTGTTTATTATCGAGTCCTATGGTATTTTGTGCAAGCTGTTGTAGTGAAAGCCTCTGGGAGCTGTGTCTTAACTGTATTATGAAAATACATGCTAGTTATGCTGAAAAAAATAGGTCTAATGGACCTCTCCAAATGGAACAGCAAGCAAGTAATTATAAAATACTATTTTTTTTCTGTGCTTCAAATTCCCCATGTAAAATGGAACTAAAATAAGGTGTCCTTTTAGCTCACAGGGTTGTTGTAACCATATGTTTGTTGATGCCTTTGGTACCATAGGGATAAACATTACACAAATAAGGAGTACCTAATTTTGTCTTCATGGCAGATTCAAATAATTAAGGTAAGAAGCTGCAGCTTAAATAAATATGTAAGTGTGGTAAAGGCTTATACATTGAACAGTAAGAGTAATTAGCCGTGAACAATGGGTGACTTTGTCATCATAGAATGAGGTATAATTTCACAACAGAATGTTAAAGACCTGGATTTCATGTCTGTGTGGTACATAAACTGAATATAAGGTATAATATGAATATGCTGGTTAAATTTTGACAAATTATACCTTATTAGAATGTTCAAAATCCCCACCAAATCTAGATAGCTGAACTTAGATTAAGCCAGAAGAGATCTGTCACTTACAAAACTTCCAAGTTTCAGAATATCTCATGGCTAAAATAATATATTTAGTACTGCTAGAGAAGAAGCTTTTTAGAATAGTGCCTGATATGGAATAATTATGATTATTCCATAATCTGTAGGGCAGGGTTGGTATTTATCTGGTAGTGAAATGCAGAAATTACAGATGAGTACACAGTGGAAACTTTCTTTTTCTCACCAGGGGAAGAAATGTAGAGCCAGTTGTGAGATTTGCTGCTCCGAGCTGGCAGACTGTGGAGACCCAGGCTACTTATTGTCAGTTCTGACATCCTGTTGTATAAAACAAAAGGGGTTTTTTAAATAAAATTTTTCATTGTGACCTATTGTGCATGATGCTTGGATGTGAATGGTTTTCATGTAGAATGAGAAACTATAATTGAACTGTCTTCCAGGACCTGCAGGGAGCCTACAAGAAAGATGGAGACAGGCTATTTACAAGAATGCATAGTGATAGGACAAGGGGAAAAGGCTTCAAACTGACAGTAGGTTTAGATTAGATATTTGGAAGAAAATCTTGGCTGTGAGGGTGGTGAGGCACTGGAACAGGCTGCCCAGAGAAGTTGTGGATGCCCCATCCCAGGCACTGTTCAAGGCCAGATTGGATGGGGCTCTGAGCAACCTGGTCTAGTGGAAGATATCCTTACCCATGCCAAGGTTGTTGGAATAAGATGACCTTTAAGGTCCCTTCCAACCCAAGCCCTTCTACGATTCTATGATTCTATGATTATGGAGAATATTTTGACTTTTATTTTTATTTAAAAGAATGGTTCTAATGTATTTCCTCTGAGACTGAAAAAGGTAAGAGTGCGGATTCACTAGGCTGCTTCTCCTACAGAAATAAACTGTGCTGTTTTTGAATATTTATTTCTGCAGTTTGTATATTTGAAAGAATTTACTTCTCTGACCACAGTAGAATCAAACAGCTGAGGTTGATTCTCTGCTCTAATCCCTTTTTATCTAGTGCTCAGCAGAAACTGCTCTTCACACTTTTCTAAGGGTTCAGTTCCTGGAAGTTTCAAGAGCATGTCCTTGGCATATGACTACTTATTTCTCAACTTTGTGGTTTCTTTTGGGGAGTGGTGCCTCCAGACTACACGCAGTGAATCCTTCCCTGCCCACATATGTGTTGCATATACTTTGTTTTGTATGATGTTGTAATTCTCTTCTGCATCTTTAGTTAGATCTTGTGTTTATCAAAATTAAGGTCTGCTGCTATACCTATTTGTTCCATAGACACTTGTACAGTGCCACTCAATCACCTGATCCCAAACAAAACTTTCTCTTGATTTGTCTTTTTTAATTTTGTCTGATTGTGGCTGAAAACTCCATATCCTCCACATTTTCTGAATTGAAGATTATCACTCCTCCAAAAAATCCTTGAATGTCATATGGCTTTCCAAGCCCTGTTGGAGAAAATATGCTTGAGTCATATTCTAGATAGAAGCCAGAGCATTTATCCTGGGGACAATTACCAGTTTTCCTGAAGAATGTTTATTAGTTAGAATAGGCATTATCTAGTGGATACATACTGGTTCATGTGTCATAGCTAATATTTACCTCTTTGTCTAAAATTTAGCTCTACAAGCATTGCAAATTGAGCGCACAAAACCACTAGGGTGAATCTGTTAAGAAATACATTCCCGATGTGAACACAGATATGCTGATTGCACTGGAAAATCCAAGTTATGGTAAAAACATCTGAATGTAAAATGACTGAGTCATTCAGTCCATTCTCTGAGTCAGAGAGAAAAAGATGCAGGTCTGAAGGCTGATGTCCTTCAGGTTGATATCTATTTACACAAGTGACAAGGGAATGCTCAGTAGATGAGAAAATCAGCTACTCTAAAAATAGTTGTGAGAATTTATCTTTTGAGATTTAAGATAGGTGGTTGAACTGGTTTCACAGGTCTAATGAGTTGTGAGGATGTAAGGGAGTGAGCAGGAGGCATCATCAGTCATTCATTCCACATGAAACCAATAATACCTTCTGGGGGAAAGAAATCACAGAAACCTTTCTGAGAGCTTTTATTCATATCCCTTCTCACAGAAACATTTCAGCTCTGTTTTTCTTTTTCTCTCAACTTTTTTATTATGTTATTTTATTTGCTTTGACCAGCCAACATAACTGTTGCTGTTAAACCCATGGCAGAAGAAACCAGTAGCTTGAATGAGAAGTAATGCAACACCATAATCTGATTTAAATTAACATGGAACTCTCAAAAGAGCCCTGATGTTATTCTTCTGTTAATTTGAATTGCAAAGTGCTTTCAAAAGAAGAAGCGAATATGATGCTTCTACTGTTTATACAACAAAACGATGTCAATTACAGTATAGAATTGCCAGATGTTGTTTAGTTTTGTATTTTTGCTAAAGAGGTATTATGAATGAATGTCTCTTTCTGTTAAAAAAGTGGTGCACAAGTGGCCTGAACTGCACTTCATTGCCATGAGATTTTGGGTTGGAAGGGACCTTAAAAATCATCTTATCCCAACCCCCCTGGCATGGGCAGGCACACCTTCCTCTAGACCAGGTCACTCAGAGCCCCATCCAACCTGACCTTGAACAGGGATGAGGCATCCACTTCTCTGGACAACCTCATCTTGTGCCTCACCACCCTCACAGTAAATATTTTCTTCCTAATATCTAACCTAAATCTACTCCCTTTCAATTTGAAGTCATTTCCCTTGTCCTAGCATGTAGTCACATGCTTTTGTAAAAGGTTGCTCTCCATCTTTCTTGTAGGCTCCTTTCAGGTATTGGAAGACTGCAATTAAGTCACCCCTCGCTTCATTCACACTGTTACTAATTTAGAGAATTGTCCCTGAGGAACAACTTTGAGTAGAGAATTCAAATACCTGATTGCAACAGGTATTTATTTTTCTATAGGCAATGAAATTTTATACATCCAGTAGATAATCTTTTTGAGAAAATGCTTTTAAAATCAGGTAGACATTCTCTTTCTTTTGTGCCCTTGCATTTACTTAATGCAAGGAGAGAGAGAAATTATTTATGGGTGTATAACATTGATGCTGAAGAGCTGCAAAACTAGCCATAGTGAAATAATTTTTTGAGGGAAACAAAATGTTATTCAGGATTGCTGTGGTGTTTCATATGAAGAAACACACAGCTGAAAAAACTATTTCCCCTACCAAGCCACTCTTTAATTCTGTTGATCCTGCATTATATTTTGTTGTGTTCTCTGGTTTTTATTCTCCTATTCTGTCTGTATTCTTGTTTTTTGCCTGTTTCTTTTCCAGCTTGGAGTTTCTTATGTGGCCTTTTTAGGCCACATCACTTGAGTGAAAGAAAAAGGTCTTTTGTCTTCTTTTTCCCACAGGGTTTTGCATCCTAAGGAAATAGAGAAATGAAAAATTACCTGGGGGTAAGGAGTTGCCAGCTTTTCTAATTCAATGATTGTGATAGTCGAATCAAAACTGTCTAGAATTGACAGCAAAAAGACGCATCGACTGTACTGCAGGGTACTTACATGGTATAGGGAGCAGGTGATGAAAATCTGGAAGTGAGAGAATACAGAGATTCCTTTGTGCTATTATGACTATATTGGGTAAGATAAAAAGTCCATCTGTCTTAGAATTCTGACTCCAAAATCTAACAAAATCAAATGCCCGGAAAAGGAGAACAGGGCAAGCTATGTGGCAGTGTTTTTCCAAATACTCTTGCATTTTCCATCTGTTTGAGATTCAAGGATTTTTCTGTTATTTGTGACCTGCCATAGATTTTTATTCTATTAATGTGTCCATTTGTTACATGGGTCTATGTATGTTTTAACACTCATAGTATCATGTTCTAGAATGTTGCAGCTTGTCAGTGCATTGCATGAAGAGCACTGCCTTTTGGTTGTTTTAATACCTCTCAGTTCCTCCATTGCATTAGATAGTAAACGTGATCTCTTCTCTTTGAAAAAAAAAATTGGCATCATTTTTCATGGTCATTTTCACAGTTATAGAATGCTTTATCTGCTGCTATATCTTGAAATGCAACCAGATGTCAATCTTGAGGATGGTAAAATAAAATCTTTATTTCAGTCTCTGCTCTCTGCAGCTTTCCAGGGACTTTTCCACATAATCTTCTATAGATGACATTCCAGCAATCTAGCTGGAAAGTACATCACATAAATGGTCTTTCCTCCTCAAAGACACTTTTGATAGTACACCAGACAAAGGTAAAATAAAGCACTTTTTGTTGCCAATGGTGTTTAGTCTAGGATTTTGGAAGCTTTTCCAGATTGTAAACCTTTCTGAGTAAGGATATTTTACATAATATTTTTAATTCTTCAGGAGTTTGGATGTGTGTGTGTTTGCATGATTTTATTAATAAATGTGTAAATTATTTACAGAGGTATCAGTAATTAACATTTCCCAGCACAATTCTTTAGAATAACACCTTTGCCATTTGTAATAATTTTGAGTGGAATGGTCCATATTTTTCCTACTTCAGACATCTATTTCAGGCATTATTTCTTCATTTGCTGCTGCTTTGTTTCAAACTGTCCCCGCATTTCTGAGTGTGCAGCCTGCGTTCAAGAAAGTCTTATAAATGGTTGCATAACTAAATCCACTGGGTTCCAGATCAAATACCAAAATTTAACATTCAACAAAAGTGTTTATTTTACAGCACTAGATAAGGCTTTTATAATTTCTACTAAAATCTGGTCTTTGGCAGTATGATGGAATGGTCATCTTACTGAAAACTTCTTGCACAAGCTTGGTAGAAAGCAGAAATTACATTTATTGGAGGTACTGTTCACAGTGTGTGTGTGCTCTCCTTGCCCTGAACAGTGCACTGTCTGGACCAAACATATCCAATCATTACCTATTAGAAGACTGCAAGAGGTGAGATTAAAGTTTCTGAAAATGCCTTCTGATTGCTTCTAGATACTAAAACTAAGATAAAGAAAACTGATTTCACTCTTCCTCTTGTTTTTTGTATAACATACAAGATAAACAGGAAAATGCTGAATTTAGGTAAGAAGAAATGGAGAAGTGGTTTGGGATAGGAGTAGAACAAGATAGAGAGGTATTGAAGAGGCAGAGTCAGGATGACTTTTAAGTGCTTCAACACAGTTTTGTTCACGGTCCAGAAATGAATATGGGACCCCAGAGCCTTTGCTCTTCTGATCTGTAAGAAAAATATTCTGATATTCCTGCTGTTAACTTTCGTTCTCCCAGGCCGAACTGGCATATTAACCCAAAAGATAGGAGCCCATTATTCTTGCTATCTTAGTACCAGTAAAGCTCTGTACTGATGGAGATCTTCCTCAAAGAAAATCAAGATAGTTCCTTTTGAGCTATTTATGCTGTCTTCCTTTTTTAACGTGAGGGAAATTGTGTAAAAGCCAAGTTATAAGAATGTAAGATTACCAATCAGTTAAAGTTGCCTTTCCAACCAATAAAAGCCTTTCTTGTATAATGAATTACAGAATTTTGATTATGCTATCATATTCTATTTTTACCTGACATCATAATCTGTGGGATAAATAATGGTCTCCAGGGAACAACTACTTCCATACCAAGGAAGTCTGTTGTTTCTAGGGGCCCCTGTAGAGCTTAGTGACTACAGCAGCTGGGAAGTGTAGTGTATAGATCAGGGAACTGGAGAAATAAAAGGATTGGCTCAGAGTAAAGCGTGGCATTATCATGAGGAATGAGATTCTTGCCCTGTCACTGTTGCAATGACCAAGTTGAACAAGGCACTTGAATAAAAATTTTCTCTACTGTTCTTTAAACACTTCCAGATAACTGGGCTCTTCATTTGTATAGCTGGAGTTTATTTGCAATTGAGACAGCTACAAGTAAAGGCAATAAGAGCTATTCTTTCAACATGTAAAATGACATCAGTCTTTGCTCCTAAAAAAAAAAAAAGAAAAAAAAGCTGATTTTTTTGTCTTAGATTGGTAAATTGAAGTTATTATTCATTATTTCTTGTAATTTTCATTTTAATATCTCATTGCCTCATTTTCCACTCTGTAAAATGAGACTGTGAATGTTATCTAATCTCATGTTTGTCTTAAGACTATTGTATTTTGCAGTTTTTAATACCCTTCCAAAACTGGTAGAGTACAGGTGAGGATGTAGCTCTTCAGTTAGAGGTTAGGAAACATGTCCAACCACACAGTGTGAGGGAACCTACAGAGAAGCACATCATAAGGGTGTGCAAAATAATGATGCTGGTTGTTTTGCCCTACCTTGTTTCTGATGAAGAGTCACAAACATTAAATGGCACAAACTAGTTGAACATTTTTGGTTTAAAGTCTCTTAGCATTTTGGACACCTTTCTGCAAAATTTGAGACCTCCTTTAAAATACATTGCGTAAGCAGCTTTCACTGCAATAACCATGTCCCCATTACACAACTGGAAAATCATGTTTGTATTGCAAAATCAAAATTATTTGCTGTCCAAGTGGACAGTACACCTGGGAATGTAATAGAAAACATTTTGAAATTATTCCTAAGTTTTTATTACAAACAAATTTTCAATAAAGAGTGTGTGTTTCAGTTAACTAAGTTTAAGATTGCCCTGTTACTTGGGGATGATAAAATAATATTTGACGTTGAGAAAAGAATGTAAATATGTTGAAAAAAATAATCTCCCACTGACAAAGTTCAAAACCAATTATGAGGGTGCTGAAAGTGTGTGTGTTTGTGTGTATATCCATTTCCATAGTGTGATAGAAAAGACTACTATTCTAGGACCACAAATAAAATTAATAATCTAGATAAGTAGTTGAGCTTTCAGCCAGTGCAAGCTGGAGCTATTTGTCATTTTTGGAAAACATTGACCGTGTCCAGTGCTGAGTGGTACCTCACAGCATCCACTGTATACTCGTTGGTTTGGCAAGTTGTGAAGAACACTAAAGGGATATACAATAAAGCCATCTTAAGCAGAAATTATTATATTTTTTGTAGGCATATTAAAGGCTCCTTCCTTAGTCCCAGGAGCAGATTTAACAGATGTAATAGTCTTTTCTTGATTGCCTGTTGAGGTCTTCTAAAATGGGTCATTCACTGATAGCAGTTTTAAAAGGCTTTGTTCTATCTCAGACATAGAGATTTTTTTCTTTCAGCTTTTCCTCTTGACCTTCTTGCATTCAGTGAGGTTCCTTTGAGAGCACTCCTTACATTTTCCAAATTGGAAACATATTTCAATACCTGTGGGAAATCTTGAATATCAGTTTAACATTTGTAAGACTCCAGTAGCATTAACTTGGTGGTGTTGATGCTAGCAATTTTTCTCCTCATTCTGTCTTTTTTGCTCTCTTGCAGCACTGTGTGGAGAGGAGAGTTTCTTGTGTGCCAGTGGGATCTGCATCCCGGGGAAACTGCAGTGTAATGGCTACAACGACTGTGATGATTGGAGTGATGAGGTCCATTGTAGTAAGTTTCTTAAACCTTGCAGTGTTTTGCTGAAGTCCTGAATCCATTCAGGGAAACCAGAAAACTGAAGCAGGCTACTGGCACAGAATAGGAACATTGCATAGCATTTGCATATATTGACATTTGGACTCTGTCAGTTGCTGTGGACTATGTTTAGCTTTGCTCACTCAGGCCACAGCATGTGCTTTTCATCTATCAGATTTTATGCCTTGAGGCAGATATTCTGTAAGGAGCTATGTGGAAATTAGATGTATTTGGGTTTTCGGGGTTTTTTTTTAATGGATCAATAGTGTGAATCAGAAAGAAGCACTTCTGATAATCAGCTGTATACTGTTACTTGTAGCTTTATCCTGGCACTTGGCATTGATTTTAGAGTAGATGCAAGACCATCTGTTTAGAAAATTGTCTTGGTCTCAACCCTGGATGTGATTTATTTAAATTAATCCCAGTGTGTGCTGCAGTAGAATGTACATACATGATAGCCTCATTTTTTATTTATTTGTCTGTGGTGGTGCATATCTTTATAGCTCCTATGTGATTTTCTGTGTTAACAAACCACTTTGGACTACAAACACCTTTAGAAAAGCTGAGCAAATGTACTGTAAGAAAACAATGAGAAGGGGAAAAGAAAAAGAACAAAGGAAAATGTGGAAAAATTACCAAATAGGGACTATACCAGGACATTATGCCACAAAACAGGACTTCTCATTCAGACTTTGAAAAATGTCAGACTGTGCAGTTTACACTCAACTCAAAAGATTTGTTCACTATTTTGTTCTTATTAGTGATTTAAGAGCCTGGGCATTCCAAGACTCACAAAGCTGCTTTTAAGGAAGTTGTTGTTAGATTTTATCTGGGATACTCCAAGGAATAAATGAGGACAGCAATTTCTTCCTCATCTCAGTATGAATGAGGTTAGAGCTTGCTTTTCCTTTAATAGCCTACAATTAATTTAATGCAGGTTGAGATAATGTCTGTTATGTAAAAAGTTTTGTATGTTTTTATTTTCCAATTTTTCCTGTCAGCTTTAGATTTAGATTTAAAGTGAGGTCAAAAATTTAAAAATGCCTATGAGACTATGGCTCTCAAGTTCCATTAGAAATGGGAAAAGAAGAAATTAGTAACAAAAGAATAAATATATTGTGTGTCTTGAAAAAACAAGCATAAGTTGCATGAGCTGATATTACCTTTGAAAGGACGCCTGTCTGTTTAATGATGCAGGGTTTATATGCAGAGGATGTCTTTCATTAGGATGCTTGGTAAGAGCTGAGGAGAGGATGTGGAGGTCAAATAAGGCTTTCTTGAATGACATAGCAGAAAGAGCAAAATTGAGGGAAGACCTATTTGCCAGCACGCTTGTCTGATAAAAGATGCTGTGTTTCTTGCAGTCCTTGTCCCTCTCAAAGTCTTAAGTCATCCCATTAAATTATAGAATAGGTTGCTCAGAGTCCCATCCAACCTGACCTTGAATGTTTCCAGGAATGGAGTGTCTACCATTTCTCTGGGTAACCTGTTCCAGTGTTTCACCATCCTCATTCTAAAAAAAATTATTCCTTATACCTAGTCGAAATGTTCCCTCTTTTAAAATGATTACCAAAAATCCTATAACAACAGCGCCAGCTAACAAGTCTGTCCCCATCTTCCTTATAAGCTCCTCATATCTCCCTTAAAGTGCTGAAAGGCCACTCTTCCTCCAGGAGAAACATGTTACTCTCTCAGCCTTTCCTCAAAGGAGAGCTGTTCCATCCCTATGATCATTTTTGTAGCACTGCCTGGACCTCTTCCAACAGGTCCAAGACTTTTCTGTTCTGTGGGGCTTAGAGTTGGATGCAGCACTGCAGGTGGGCTTTCACAAGAGCAGAGCAGAGGGACAGAATCACCTTCCTCAGCCTTCTGGCCATGCTGCTTCTAATGCAGCCCAGGATACATTTGGCTTTGCGCATTGCTGAGCCACGTCAGGCTGTTCATCTAGCGGTTCCCCCAAGTTTTTTTGGCAGGGCTGCTTTCAGTCCATTCGTTCCCCAGCCTGTCTTGATACCATGGCTTGCCCTGACACAAATGCAGCACCTTGTACTTGATCTTGTTAGACCACGAGATTCCCATGTGCTCACTTCTTGATCTTGTCCAGGCCCCTCTGTATGACATCCTCTCCTTCATGAGTGGCAACCACACCACTCAGCTTAACTCCACACCATCTCCCCATCTCATCTGCAATTTTGCTGAGTGTGCAGTTGATCCCTCCATCTATGTGATTAATAAGGGCATTAAATAACGCTGGTCCTGGTACAGAGCCCTGAGGCACAACTGGTCAGTGATGTCCTTTGGGATTCTGAGCTATCGACCCTTGGGATGCAATTGTCCAACCAATTCCTAGCCCACCAAAGAGTCCACCCATGATATCCATCTCTCTCCAGTTTAGAGAGTAGGATGTTTTGGGGGGTTGCCCAGACCCATGTGCAGCAGGTCCTTCTGGAGCCATACAGGGATCAAACCCACCCCCTTTGCTTTATTAGCACCAACTGAGCTTATCTCTGGGTCAAGCTGTTGAATGCAAAAGATTCACCAGGCTTCATTTGTGTTTAGTGGAGTATAGAATAGGAATTTGTATATAATTTTATGAAAATGGGTATTTTCCATTTATATTTTATCGTTTTAAAATCATAAATTATTTCATCATTTATAAAATTTAAGTTGAGCCTTTTACAAGTGGGAGCTGCCAAGTGCCCATCTTACTTAACAGAGTAACCAACTACCCTATACTATACATTATTGCCAATATCTTGAAGAAAATATATATTAAGGCTGTTAAATTTTCAAGTGAATCTTATTTCCCTGCAAGGAAATTAGTATTCTTTTTTGTTTACCCTGTCTGTGTGGGCCTTTGAGTTGTCTACCCTAAAGGACACTGCAGCAGCTTCAGAGGTATGAATGTAAACAGGAATGGGGCTATGAATGGAAATTAAACAGTAAATTAATCCAGAGGAAATAACATAGAAAAAGACAGTTTTGTTTCATTTGCAGGAGGAGCAGTGGAAGAAGCATAGAAACTGTCAAAGTTACAAATTGATCAATAAAATTAAAGGTTGCCACACTACTTCAGGCTGTTGCATATGCAAAACAAGTAATGTTTAGAATTTACTCTCAGCTGGGTATTGGTCTGCTTACAGAAAGCAAGAACTTAAAAATCACTTAGTGTGGGGTTTTTGTTATTCCCTGTTTTATGAATAATGGTTCTTTTTGAAGCTGAATTAACTATTGAGTACATAGCTCATGGCTCAGCCATATTATTTTATTTCATATCCTGAAGCATTTACTTCACACTATGCTATAAATTCCATTTGGACTATCTAGGAAAATATGAAACTTGGAGAAAGCATTAATACTTCTGTGGGGGAAGGGGAGGAAGTGACTCACGTTCAAGTTCCAGAGGTTTTTTTTCACCTAGGAGGGGAAACACTTGGTTGATATTGATCTGAAGGGGTAGAAACCCCTCTGCACCTTCTGGAAGAGTTCTGCACCTTTCAGTGTTTACCATCCTTAGAAGGACACCATGCTTTCAAAGTGGAACCACTGTGCAGTCATGAACACAGGAATCACATGCCAAGAGGAGAGAAGGAAGTGGTAGCATGATCCTGTTTTTCAGTGGTTGGTCATCTCAGAAGAAAAGAGGCACTTTTGTTCCAGTCTCTGCCTTTTGAACTCTTTCTTTCTGTTTTCCAGGGAAGAATTCATTTAAAACCCCACATATGCTAGTAAGAATGGGCACAGGGGACTTTCTTGGTTCCAGTGGCATAGCTTCAACAGGAAGGAAAGATTGTTCACCCAGGTTTACTATATCTTGGCACTCCCCCTGAAAAGCTAGAGGTCAAGGAAAAGCCTAGAAGGCAGCAGTGACACTTGAGTTACCCACTTCCTAGCTGCGTGTCTGAAATCAAAAGTTATTACTGATGGGACCAGACACCACAAACCCTAATTTCTCTTCAACTCCACTACAACATAGATTCTATGTTTTTATTGAACCTGATTTATTCAAGTATTATGGTTATTCTCAGAGAATATCTGGCAGGCTTTCCTGATGCCTCCAGTCATGAAAAAATGGTTAAACTCACTTAAGGATGTCAGTGGTAAGAATTACTTGATGAGAAAACCAAATCTGAGTTCCAAACTCTGTTAAGCATAAAGCTCATTTGAAAGCATTGTAAGATCAAAGGCAGGCTCAAAAGCAGGGTCTAGGAATCTTGACTTTGCCATTAGAATCTTCAACTCCACTTAATAGCCGCATCAGGTACTCAGGATTGTCCCAGTCATCTACAATTGTGAAGACTACAACATTTCTTGAGAACTTTATGTGTATAAATTAATTAAACATTTAGGTTCCTATGTGCAACCAGAGCATTCGCTCCTTATGGTATTGATCAAAAAAACCCAGTGGATAGGGAGAGAGTAAAAATTTCTAAAAATGGCTTTTGATTTTTCATATTCTTAGAATATGAAAATTATTAGATTCTCATAAACTGGTACATACCAGTATTAATGCAGACCTGTACGTTGGAGGGTACTTTCAGTTAATCTTGTGTGTAGTCAGCACATTCCAGTGTTCATAGTTTATATGAATGTTCCAATGTAACATTAACATTTCACATACGTTTGTTTTTTAGACTGCAGTAATGATGTATTTCGTTGCGACACGGGAAAATGCCTCAATTATACCTTTGTTTGTGATGGATATGATGACTGTGGAGACCTAAGTGATGAACAAAATTGTGGTAAATGAAAGTTATGTGCTTTTCTTAAGATATCAGGATTGCCTAGGCCAGTAATCTTTTTCCTTAAACTACTGAAAGAGTAATATATCCTGCTCGTATTCTATTTGAACAAAGTGAAAACAGCTCACAGATTCTATATGCAATTTGAAAAGGTTTAAAGGAGATTTCTGAGTCAATCCAAATCTTGAAGAGTTTGGTATTTGAAAGAGATACTGCTATTTTCAATTTACTTTAAACTAATTCCAAAAGATGTTATGGTTGCTTCCTTGCTAGCTTGACTGGATCTAACTGAGAGTAAAGCAAAGCATGAGAGGGTACACACTGATGGTGCCAACTGTTTTATAGCTGAACTGTTTTTACATAAGACTTGTAGTGAAGTTGCATGTTTTGATTATCAAATTCCGTTTCTTTCAAATTCTCTTGTCAATCAACTTTGCATGTTCTGACTCATGATACTTACCTACCTACTATATGTGTCTACATATGGAGAAACAATGACGTTTTGCCATTAAAAAAGAATAACCTAACATGTAAATATTTGAAAACTTAGAAAGCCTTATTTTTACTAACTTTTGGTCCTGTTACTACAACTGAGAAAAATTAAGTTTTCCAAAAGAATTCTTTAACAGTTAAAATATTATTTCTCACTTTTTTCCTTTTGCTTTTCTAAGGAAAAACACAAAGAATATGAAAACTGAAAATCAAGGAACTTTTTTTTTCTGAGATTTGTTTTATGTTCCTCCTCCAAACTAGGCACACTCCAAGATCTTTCAATATTTTCTTGTCTGTTTTGGTTATTTAGTGGATTTTATCATAAATAATCTTTGTTTAAAGATGATTTAGATTTTCTAAACATTAATGTGTCTTCTATCTTTCCTACCTTGACATGGTTTTCTTCTATACAATTTTTAAAATCTAAGATTTTGTACATGTAATTGGTTTTCGTAGCAGCTTTGGAGGACTGGACTGTGTCTATTCTCGCTATTTGTTTCAGTTTAAAGTCACCCTGCTCAACAGAATGCTCTTCTTTATTTGTGCATTCAGGTAGAAAGAGTAAGATGAAGATTGGAATAATTTCTTTGTAGATAATTCTTATGGAAAATTCCAAGTACATGCAAAAATATAGTTTCTGAAGTTGAGAAACATTTTTTTTAAATGTCTTAGTCAAAAGATAAATGTAGGAAATTATTTTCTCTGATGGTTATTGAAGATGTTAACTTAAAATCATTCAGCGAGATGGTAAGCCAGATTTTCTAATGTGCTTAGCAAATCTTAAAAACTTGTTTATTTACAAATGGTCACAGCTATGCACCTGAGAGAAGGAATATATGTAACTACCATCTGCAAAAGAATGTACAGATACAGAAAATCTCTTCATATAATTTATTAATGCAAAATGGCTCATTGATAAGAAGATTAGCTAATAAGCATAGAACAATTGATCAGTAATATAAAATATACAAATGGTAACTTAGCATCCTTTATTTTTCTTCAAATTTGCATTTTATGTAGATTGTAATCCAGTGACACATCATCAGTGTGGAGATGGGAGATGTATAGCAGCTGATTGGGTATGTGATGGTGACCATGACTGTATAGACAAATCGGACGAGATCAATTGCTGTAAGTTCCCTTAACCTCTAAACTAATTTTTCTTTCTTTAAAAACTAAAAAAAAAGATGAAAAAAGAAATAAAGAAAAAAAAAAAAGTAAGACAACTAGTGTACTCACTTGTAAGGCAAAACTGTAAACTTATTTAATTTCAGAAATTCACATTAGACAAATGTCCATTCTTGGTAGACAGCTGCAGTAAATTAAACATTTGTTGCCTTTGTTGAGAATAAAGCGTTGCTTTGTGTTTCAGCTTCTTGTTAATTACAGGATAAACTTTTTGTTAATTGTAATGTTACACTATATGAGTAAAAACTATGTGAGGTTTTTTTTCCTTGGAGAAGCTAAGACTTCATCTCAGCCTGTTACTAATACCTGGCATTTATAGTTTCAGTCTCAGTAGCTGAACATCAGCGCAGCTGCAGCTATTGAAAAATTAGCTGACACATAATGTAAAATGCCTCGTGATCTTCAGTGCAAAGCAGTGTTACCAGCTCCTCCTAAAATAACTTCAGTATGATGTTTAAATATAATGCAGAGCTTCATTAAGCTAAATTGATCAGAATATTGTATTTTTTTATTTATTTTTTCCTCTCTAGCATGTCACAGTCAGGGTCTGGTGGAGTGCAGAAATGGGCAGTGCATTCCTAGTGCATTCCAGTGCGATGGAGATAATGACTGCAAAGATGGAAGTGATGAAGAAAATTGCAGTGAAAGTAAGGATATGCTTCATTTTACTCTTCTTACTAAACCTACAATTGACTGCTGGGTTCTGCAGTGCCTTTAGCTAAAGCTGCCTGACAAATGGCTTTCTTTACCTTTCAAGTAACATTTGCTAAGGCTGGTTGGTGTGTGGCTTCACATAGGAATTTGTAAGCAGACTTCCTTTAGTATTTAAAAATATAAAAAAAGATGAAGAAGTGGTGGTGATATTTAGCATAGTATTTAGTTAACTTATGCAATCAGCTGTTACTTAAAATACATTGTTTGGAGCAATGAGAATCTACTATTACAAAAATTGGTGTCATTTGAGGAGGAATTTTCTCATTAAAATCCTTTTTTTGTAATCATAACTTGGGAATCAGAGAAAGAATGTTTTTGTAAGTCAACTAATGATTTAGTGTGACTAAGGGAAAATATATGAGTATGTAAGTTTTCACAGCTAGTTGATAGCTGTCTTGTGATGGACTCTATGAGACAAGAGGAAAGTGCAATGTCTTGAGCCTCAGGACCTGAGACTCAAAGACACTCAGAAAGCAATGTTGTCATGTTATGATGATTTCAAAATTTGAAGGTACTTTTCACATGTAATTCTCTTATTTCTGGTAAGGTATAGGTTCAAATTGCAGCCTTTTCTTCAACGCAAGATTATTAATGTCTTTCTTTTGTGAATCTTATTTTAAAGAAATTAAAATAGTTTACTTTATGTAGAAAGCTGGTGCTGGCAGATATAATGGTAACAGGACAGGCTATTTAACTCTTATTGGAGTAGAAAAGACCTGTCATCATAAGATAAATACACAGTGTGATTATATAAGCCTCATTTCTTTAGAAAACCAGTCTAAAAGAAATCCTTTCATAAGCATGTAACTCAGCCCCTTCTGTTGACAGAAAGTTCTTAGGATCTTCCTACTTTAATTTAAATACCTCTATTCCAAAAAATAACTAAGAAGCTGAAACACAGAAATTGTCATTATTTTTCTTCACTATTAATGTTGACGTTATAAAAAGGTCTTCCGTGGAATATCTTCTAGTTCTGACTGTGTCAGTCTAAAAACCCAGAAACAAGTTTTTGTCCTCAGTTCTGACTGTGCACTTTCACAAAATGTTCTGTTTTTATTCTTCTTTCTTGATGTCCAATCTCGGTCTTGTTCTATGAATTCTTTTATCCTCCATTTCTCTTGCATCATGTGGGCTAAAAGTCAGTGATGTGTTTGTTTTCACTGTTTTTTTTTTCTCTTTTGATGTTGAAGCAATGGTTAAAAATCTTTTTTTTTGGTATGACAAACAGGTTTAGGTTAAAATATTCAAGCAGAAATGTGGGGTGATAATTATGTAGTCAGTGATCTCACTACATGCTAAAAGATCTTTCTGCTTGGCATTAAACTGCAGAGCTTTTAAATACAAACGTTTTCATTGTTTGTATTATTGATTCTCCTATTTGTAAAAGTTCTATCCAGTATTTTGCAGTATTGTGTAGAGCAAAATTCTTTTTTTATGCAACCATATGCCATCCATCCTAATTTGCATGAGAATATGTTGGCAGAATTTGGACTTCATTCATCTTCAGTCCCTTGCAAAGTCCATGTAAAAGCAAGGCAGAATTCTTGTTTGTAACTTACTATTGAATTTCTTATATGTTTTTTTTTGTTTCCAGCAACTGCAAAAAATGTGGTAGGACATTCACCTATTACAAAGGCTTCTCTAGAGGCTCTACAAATCAAATAAAAATATTTGGGTGTGTTTATCAGAGTCAGTAAAGTTAGGGCTAACGCAGTCAGGAGTATTATTTTTGTAACAAACACAGTAAATATGTGAAATCAGCATAGAAATTTGAGGTCAAAGTGTAGTGACTTCCCCTTGCCTGCATAAGGACACAGGAACCTTTTGTCCTGGCACAACTATATATATATTCAGAGGTTACAAATGACTGTTGCTTCATCTCTATCCGGATGGGAAAAGTGGTCTCCTTCACTACATACCTTAAGGAAATTTAAGGTATGGTATCTATCTATGAGTACTGCTTTTTTTAATTTTGTGGCAATAGAAATTTAATATAGAGGTACTCATGGCTGCCTCTCTTCAAAAGACAGGGTAAAGTGTGTTTGTAGAAATTCAGCACTATTTGTGCTAGGATCAAAAGAATCTACATTGTAGCACATTTTAAAGTGTTGATAAACTCTTCCATTGTGGGATAGGAAGGAGTTGGAGCAGACTTTAAAAATAATTTTAATATAAATACTTGGGATAGCTTTAGAAGTCAAAAGGCTTTCCCTACCTGTTAAGTTCCATTTTGCAATCAGACACAACTGTAAAATAAGATGGTCAATTGCTATAGCAAAGAAATTACCTCTTTTGCTTCAATATATAACATGTATGAAAGGAACTAAACCCACATAATTATGATAGATATGACTAAATCATCAGTTCCTTTAGACAGGATTGTTGCCAAGGTTGTTGAAATTAGATTTTTCTTCAGCACCTTCTGCATGTCCAATGGAGGGATGAATGATTAATGCTCATGGGCAGTAGTGCAATACAAACACTAAGTAATCAGGGCAATAAGCTATTTTAAACAGGATAAGATGATAAACACCATCTATTTAGTCTCTCTGTACAGAATTGTAAACTAAATGACTGATTTTGCACATGGAAGAGAGAATTTAATGGTTTGGAAAGGAGTTATCACAACTATGAGAAAGAGAGAAGTCCAGGGATTTTTCAGATAAAGTAACAGCCCACGTAGTGTGCTCAGAAACTTGTGATGAAGTGCTGGTTTTGTTTATTCTGAAGTCCATCATTAGGACCATAGCATTTTTGGATTTCTTTCTGTTGTTTGTTTTTTAACCAGTCAAAGGAGGACAATAATGCTGTGATGACCTTTCTTCAGGATGTCTTTTATTGTCAACCAAAACACCATGGAATGAGAAGCAGATCAACTGAATGGCATTGAAGGATAATTCACAGAGGGTGTCCTCTTTCAGCTAGGACCTATTGTTCTTTCGTAAATGTGATTTACGTGACTTTTCGTACTCTGCTTGAGGGTCGTGGTAAATGTCTTTCAGAGATCCATACCTCTCAGTCAGAAACTGGGATATAAATTTTTTCTATTGAACAGAGGGGTAAGAAAAGTGAGATCTGGACAGTGTTGCACTTTTCTTCCTTACACCACATCCTTACTGCACTTGAAATGCTGCTGAGTACTTACTGAACTATGTAAAGGAAATAATTAATTTTTATGAAAAACTGTACTTTTTCATTACACTCCAGTCATTTTTATTAGTCTGGTAAATAATTTGAAGAGTATGTTTCTATTTCCCTCAGATCAAACCCTCTGTCAGGAGGGGGACCAGAGGTGCTCTTCCTGTCCTGATCCCTGTGGAGCTTCTCCCTGTGAGATAAGAAACAGCCAGGCAAACTGCAGTAAGTAGGTCATGTGCTTCATACTGTCACTCTTTCAGGGTGTTTTAGATTATAATGAGGATGCAGGGTAGGACACAGTAAGTAATACTTTAATCTTCTGGCTAATGCACATGTCTAATGACTTAACTTTGAAAAGGGTAATGTTGAAATAAAAGTGTCATCAAAACTCTTGATTATTGATGTACTAGGATTTGTAACATTTGACACTGAGGTATTTTATTTTTCTCTTCTATGAATCTTTAATATTTTCTTCATGAGTGTTTACTGTTGCACTTTTTCTTAGCATTTAATGACATTCGGTGTCTATGTAAAGTAAGCAGCATAGTGTAAGTGTAAAGCAGAAGATACTGATTTATTTTCAAAATATAAAAAACCCCATGTTACTGTATTTAGTAGTCAGGAGAACTTCCAGACTTTATGAAGGAATAGTTTTTGTATTCAAACTGGAAAAACTAATTATTCTTCTGACCAATACATATTGTAGAGTATCATGGTCTTCTCTGTGTATCCTCACATCTGTGCACTGTACTATACCACTCCATGCAAGGTTCCTGTACTACCTGTGCACTTGCTACTGAATAGCTGTTTTTCTCAGTTGTCCAGTGCAGCAATGTGAACAGGTAATCAATAGAAAGGTATTTTTGTATGTTTTGAAAGCGGGGCAGAACTGTGTTAAAAATTGCTCAAAATTAATTAAAACTTAGTGTTATGTTAATACAGTCACATCAATTCAGGTCACCTCGACACATGGGCAGACTTGGCTTCACTTACAGACTATTTCTACACAATTCAAATGTAATTGTTTTGTGCTGCAGTTATCTCTGCAAGGTGTGCTTTGATACTATATGGTAGCTTGTGTGGATAATGTTATTCCATTTAGAATGGAATGGACATGGGAAGATCAACTAGTCCAAACTCCATATTCTTTCTAGAGTTGTGACTATCACCTTCAAGTGTTTGAGACACCACTCATGCTGGGGCCTTTAGATGCTGCTAAAGTAAAACTAGAATACACTTTATAAAGCACAAATGCTTTACATGTACTTCTATCAATTCTTTGCCTACATTTTTGTAAAGGAATAATCTTAGGTACCGTGTTTAGCATTAGAAGGAAGTTAGGTAACACCTTTGGTCAACAAGCCCAAATTCATGATCAAATCAGTGCCAATTAAGTTATGTTGCTCGTGAACTTGTGCAGCTGAGCAGCTCTGTCCTTAAGAACAGAGATTCCACAATCTTTCTGAGATCTGTTTTACTGTTAGGGTACTTCCACCATAAAAACCTATTTTACATATAAATAATTGGAATTGTCTTGTGTCTTTTGCCTCTCATCCTATCCCTGCACACTTCAAAGGCTCTGGTTCCATCTGATTTACACCTTCCCATTAACTGCTAAGAGCAATAAGATCTCCTCTTAAAGAAGATCTTTAAGGCTCCTTCCAACCCAAACCACTCTATAGTTCTATGATTTCTGGCATGTAATATTTGAATTCTAAAGCAATGTTCCTATACCATATTATGAGAAACCCATCAGCTTTTTGGTGAATGTGTTTCCTCAACATATTATGGGCAACTCTGTAGTTCTTAGCAGGAGTAACATATAATCTGAACTATTCTTCTGAATAATCTCTCTTTCTCCTTTTCTGGTCCAGTGAATATTTAATTTTTTATACACAATGGAACAACACGACAGTTTGGGAGAGATTTTTCTTGCATAACATCTGGAATTACTATTGTCTTTTATTCATATTATTTTTGTTCTTCATATTTTGACCAGAGTTATTTTGTCTTTGGTAAGAAATGAGAATTCTCGTGGAAAATTTCAGTTTTGACATAGCAATACTTTCTGGCCCAGATAACTATTTGGTTGAAAAATTCCAAAGTGTAGGCCACATGTCCCAGTACTGAATGTGATGGATGTTCTCCATAAGTGACCATAACAGATTGGTTTAGGCTGGCATTATAATGTATTTACAACATATATAGGATAACAGAATGGATATCTGAAGGGAGAGTGTAAAGAAGAGAGGGCTCAGTGACAGGATCTGAGGCAATTGGCACAAAATGAAATACAGGAGCATAATGAAGCTCTGACCATAAGCACTTTTTTTACTGTGAGTGTGACTGGATGCAGATTGCCCAGAGTGGTTGCAGAAACTCCAATGGATAGAGCAAGTTAATAATAAACACAGGAAGATATTAAATCCAGGCATAGTCTATGTGGTAATGTCTTGGTTTGTGGGGTTTTTTTTTTTGGCTTGATTTTTTATTTTGTTGTTTTGGTTGTTTTTTTTTTTTTTTTAAATTTAGGATGAAAGATGCAATGAATTTTATTCCTTGTTCCTCACTTATTAGGTTGTACCCACATGTATTATAAGAAAGGGAGTAGCAGGATCTCTTAAACTGTAGTACAGATTCAGAAGGAAAACTTAACCACTAGGTTACTTGAAATGATCCAGATGTTTTCCTGGAGAATATGTTCTGTTTATTACTCTATGGATTGTTGGGAATTGTGTGTGAGAGTCAACATAATTATTTTCAGACCTACCAATTTCAGATCTTCTCTTATGTATAACATAACAGAAGCTTTCTAAACACAGAGTGAAAATTATAATCATATTGAAAACAAGTAAAGAGCTACCCTCCAGTGGCATTTCAGTGGACTAGAATTTCTTCCAGAATTCACTGGAAAAACCCCCTATAAATATGAGGCATATTAAAAGAGAATGGTATATGTGCATTTCAACACTTTAATCTTGAATAATGTTATGTTATACAAACACTTAGAATATTGCATGTGTTTTTGTCTTCATCCTGAAATATTGATGAACGTGTAAATTTCTGTACACATCAAAGAAAGATGTTTCCTTGCCAAAATCAAAAGATGAGCCCAAACTGATCTGGGCATCTCAGGCAAAAGTGTGGAAGGACAAGGATGATTCATGATGAAGAAAAGGAAATGGCAGTAAAGTGAGGAGAATTTTTAAGGTCATTGAACCTCCAAAGATGTCACTAAGTAATAAAGGCAAAAGAAATAGTTCAGTATTGGTAGTATGCCAGGATTTAGCAGCGAGGAAAAGCTGGATGTCAAACAAGCTTTATGATCATCAGATTAGAGGTAAATAGTAAAAGAAGTTGTAACAGTGAATGCCAGACCAAGAAAGAGTGCCCAGTTCAGCCGATCAGCTGAATAATTGACTGTTGGATCTTCTTTCAGCTTCCTCTCAAAGATATAGCTATGTGATGACAGTTGTCACACTGTACTAGCAACTGATGCTAGCAATTGGCTAGCAGAGAATATTAATCATATTAAGCTATATTTGTTCCCAGAATAGGCAATTGTATGCACTTTCTTTACTTTTGAATAGTATACTTTTTCTTGGAAAACTTTCTCATTTTTCCAGAGTAAATAAATTTAAATAATTTCACAATCATCTCATTGCTAAATAACAAGCTGAATTTCAGTCTGAATTGAAGTGAAATTCTGTCTGTAGTTTTCTGTTATGATAGAAAATATAAAAATAAGTATTTCTGAATATCAATTTGAGAATAAATACAAAAGCTGTACAATTTTTAAAAATCCAAAATACTTGGCTAGTTCTAAATTTGTTATGATAAACCCCAAAAAGTTGGAAGATTTTTGTCCATAGCTATATAATATCTCATATGGACTTGTAGCTATTGCATCTGTTTTGTCTTTGCTTATCATTCTCTTTTGTTATTAGCTGTGTCTTAGCTGAATTAAATTATTAGCATGTAGACTGTCTCTTGTTCAATGCTTGTGCAATACATAACCTAATTGTCCCTGTTCCTCCTTCAGGTCTTGGTAAGCAAAAA